>CAUYRT010011355.1:0-55344 GCA_963574885.1 Lepilemur ruficaudatus | reverse complement strand
ACCCCACTTCTGATACCAACTTTTATCTTTGTCTATCTGGGTAACAGAATACCATGGAGTGGGTGGCTTATAAGGAACAAAAATCTCATAGAGTTCTGGACTAGGAAGTCCAAGATCAAAGTGCCGGTAGATTCAGTGTCTGGGGAGAGCCCAATTCCTGATTCATAAATTACTATCTTCTTGCAGTTACCTCACATGGCAGAAGGGGTGAGGGAGCTCTCTGGGTCTCTTTGTTAAGGGCAATAATCCCATTCATAAGAGCTCTACTCTCATACTCACTTCCCAAAGATCCTACCTGCTAATGCCATCATATTGGGGGTTAGAATTTCAACATATGATATTTTGGGGGGGGGACACAAAACATTCAGTCTATAGCACCAATATAGAGTCAATTTTCAGTGAATGATATTGATTACCCCAAAAGCAAGATGAGTATGACTCTGCATAAGTGACATGGACTCTTCAGAGTATATCGTAGAGAAGTTAACAGACCAATGATCGTGGTGGTTAGTTTGTGTTTAAGTATTAATAACTTTGCAGTCCTGAATATTTTATAACAAATTTTCTCACCCTTCTTTAGGAAATTTCTTTCGTTTTATTTTTTATTGTTGTTATTGGTGGTAATATCTTTACTGCATGATTCTAATGTGAATACATATCTTGTTATCTTCTAATTACAGAAATAAAAATGCCTCAGAAATTCAAAGGAGATACAGAATTATGAATTATGACTCTGGATTAAGAAAGATCTAGTTTTATTCATCACTCTGCAATATACTGTCTTTCTTATCTTGGGCAAGTTCTTTGGCCTTTCTAAGCTTTAGTTTACTCATCTTTAAAATGGGTTTTATAATATCCAACCTTCGTGTGAGGTTGTTGTGATGATTAAATAAGCTAATGTTCATACTTAGTTCAGTAAATGCTGGCTGTAGTGGTTATAACTGTCTGTAGCCATTACGTTTTTTTTTTTTTTTGCAGACTTTGAGGTTTGTCCAGTAAAAGAGAATGATTGATGATAGTACCAAGGGTGGTACCCTTTTGTTCTCAAGTTATTTGATGCATATTTATCGTGTTGTGAAATAGGCATTGCACTAGGCACCATTGCTTATGTGAAGAAGACCCGGAGAGAGCTGTGAAGGGTTCTGGATAGGGACTGGTGATATTATGATGGTGTTAAAACTGAGGAATGCTTGAATTATTCTCTGACTGCCCCCCCTCCGCCATAGGATTTCTGATGGAGTTTTGTGCAAAGCTCCCAATAGCATAATGATACTCAAACAGTCTCTTTATAGTAGCTGTGCAACCAAATAAGCCCAGTTCACTCATTTCTGGTCAAAGCTAGATTTGAACATATGATTTAGTCTTGAAGCCTAAGTAGGGTATGATCTTTTACTGTCTTTGCATTTCCCAGTTCTGAATCTTGGGACCAGCCCGTTCAAAGTGCCTATTCCAAGAAAGAGGAGAGAAAAATGACCAGGTCTGTGGGTCCTGACCCTGCTAACTCATTAACTGAAGATCAGTCAAAGAAGAAGGAAAAGAAGAGGAAACTGATGGGTTGTTTTCTCAGGAGACAAGCCCTCTCCTGCTCTCCATGTGATATGGGTACAAGAATATGGAGTGCAATGCATGGGAGCTTCCTTTTAAGTCATCTTAACCTCTTTCACTAGCAATATGTGGCCACCATTGATATCCTAGGATTTAACCCATTAGCAACCCCTTGGTGGTAGGCTTATTAAGAAGATTGGCCAAGGGCAGAAGTGTGGAGAGGAGCAGAAGTGGCTCTTAGGATTATTGTGCTCTCAACTCATTGGGCTCAACAGCCAAGCCTGTGGTCACTCAGAGGTGTGGCCATATCCCCAAGAGGATATGACCAGTCATGATCAACAGAGACCTTCTGGTGTCTTCCTGGGGCTTCTTCCCTGATACCTACGCTAGCTTCTTTGTATCCTCCTCGGACAGTGACATGAGCAGTTCAGTTATTGTCTCTGGAGCCTCTGAAATGAGTCAGAACTGGACATTAATTATTCCCACCAAGGACATTTTTAACATTAGGCAAAAATTTCTTATTTTATTTCCCATGCAAACCGTGACCACATCATCCAACCTAACTCACCAGAGATTTTACAACCAGCCCAAATAGGCCAGTATGAATATTTGAAATTTTACTATCACAAACTCCTTATTTTGAAAAAAAAAAAAACTGATTAGGTAATTAAAAAAATTTGGAGACCATCAATGTAGGTAGAGGGTGATAGTAATGGTTTTGAGGCTGGGCATTATCCCTAGAGCTTTTGGAATGAACATAAGTTGGTTCTTATCTATACAGAATAAACTCATCTGATGCATCTACTTATAGGGGGAAAAAGGCAGTTTTACATAAGAATGTCCTTAATGAAGCAATAAATGTGGTTATTTTTGTTAAATCTCAACTTTTGTGTATATATGTCTTTTTAATATCCTGTGTGACAAAATTGAGGGTTTATCCAAAAAATTTCTGCTATGCAGCAAAGTATAACAGGAGCTTCGAGGGAAAATACTTGTGTGATTGAGTTGTGAGCTGAACTAGCTGCTTTTTCCATGGAATACCACTTTTGCTAAAAAAAAAATTATCTGGATAACTATGCTGATTCAGTCTTGTGTTTTTGTCAATCATGTTCATGAAAACAAAGTGAGCTTGTCACTTTAAGAGACTGATAGAATTTGTTGCCAATGATAAGACTTTAGCTTTCAAGTGAAAATTAAAATTGTGGAAAGCTAATATCCACCAAGTTGAATGACAACTTCCAAATACTTACAGACTTTCCAGATGAGATGGGTGGTAATATTATATTAGTAACAAATGTTACTTTTGACATTGAGATATTATTAATAACAAATGTTACTTTTGACATTGACTAAGAACAGAGATCATGACATGGGAGGATGTTTTTAGTTTGTTTATCATTTGTTTTCATAATTCCAAAAAAGGGATAGTGTCACAGACTGGCGAGAGCAATTTTAAAATGTTAAATAATTTTTTTTTAGTTGAAGAGTTCCATGAGTGAAGGTTGTAAAAATTATTTGAAAACTAAGATAAGATAAAAGATAACCAGAGCTATCAATGAGGGAAAAGAAGCCTTTTGGTTTTTCTATTGGGAAATCAGAAAAAAATGTATTAAGGAACATGAAATATACTTTAAAAATATATCGAGAAAATTTCATTATTTTGGATCACTCAGAATGTCAGGAAAATGGAACTGACAAAACCCCTGCCACCATAAAGCTTATTCTAAATCTAGTAAAGAATGAGAATTGACATGCTTTAGCAAAATATAAAGCACATCAAGGAAGCTTTTATTTATTTTGCAGGAGTCCCTCATGGTAGAATTTACCTGCTGAATCCTGATCACTCTATTTGAAACATAAAATGTGAAACAAATGGGTTCTATTTATAGAGTATATTCAATGGGCTATACTATTAACAAGATGTCTTAAACGTACTAAAATTCAAATTTGGAGTGAGTTGGCACGTCCAGAAGCAAACTCTTTCTCTGTTTTTTTCATTCTTTACTCCAGTGTTCATTCCTGCTCCCCAGGAGAGGAGAAAATTCCACTGTCAACATTGGGTGATTTCCAGCAAGAGAAAGAACTCTGACTTGGGGACTGGCAATAACTATGGTGAACCACAGGTGCAAGCAGTTCTGCTCTGGCCAGTTGACTTCTGTTCACCCTAAATACAGAGGCTGGGCTGAATCAATATTTCCTTAGCCTCCGTGCCTCAAAAAAGGGGAAGAGTTTTTCTCTTGAGCTGCATTCAGTCATCATGTATCTAGTTCACACACCATTAATAAGAAGACTCATGTCACCTTTGAAATAATCCACGAGTTGGAGAGAATATGGGTCCCTTAGATGAGTGTCCTTAAGTACCAAAGTTTGATCACAGATGTCTTCTACTTCCTGTTTCTGTGGTCCAACATCCCACCTCAAGTGTGCAGGTTCGCCTGTAAGTGATGGAGCATGTGTGTGTTTATTTTTGCAGCGGTTCTAGGGCTGCTGTTGAAAATACATCTTGGTAGTCTTTATTCAGAAAGACGAAGCAGCTCTCTGTGCCCTTCTCCGGAAAGACTGTGACAATATAATATAAAGACTGTGACCTTATAATGTATCGTGCTAACTGGGACACTTTTAAGAGTGAAAGGAGGCACTATTGATTAAGCAGGACAATGGGCGTAAATTGGGATGTATGGTCACCTCGGCTATAGGGGGTGTAAGGGGAACAGGGTGTTTTGTACTGCAGTGTTCAGAAACAGTCTCTGAGGATGGGGTGTTGCGAATAGAAAAAGGTTACTAATATTTATGAAGGGTCTCTCGTGTGCTGGGCACTTAATTGTCACAATAACCATTTGAGGTAGGTATTTTTTGCTTTTTCCTTCTTTTATAATACAAAACAAAACTCAATGTAACCATGGTGGCGTGAAATTTTGAACTTTTTTTTTACTTGTGACAGGTCATTATTTAAGATTTCCCAATAGCCACCTTTTCTAGGGGTAGAGGAGACCCACAGTCTCCTGGGTGGAGATGCTCTGTGCTCCAGCAAGAACCTCTTGAGCAATCCCTGTACATGTGACCATGTAGGGCACTTGGGCCCCCTCTGTTCTGCAGGGTGGGAGTAATTTTTTTGTGCTTCGAATGGATAGCACCTTCATCAATCACCTTAAACATGGAAAGTCAAAAGCCAACTGTAGAAAGAAGTGGAAATTTGCAAATAGGTGCGATGGACTCGTGGAAGGAAAATTATTGAGATTTAGGGACCCTTCCTCCTCACTTTCAGACCTATTTTCCCACAACATCTTATTGTGAAAAAGTTTAGAACTACAAAAAAGATGTAAGACTACTATAATGAACACTTAAATATTCTTCAGTTACATTCATCAATTGATAATATTTTGCCACATTTGCTTTATCTCTTTTGTATTTATTTATTTATTTTTTTGCTATTTGAAAGTAAGTTGCAGACATCTTAATACCTCACCCCTCCATTTTCTAGGAAGGGCATGTGATGTCGTCCTCTGTGCCCTATTCTTATACCTCCCTGCCCCGTGCAAGTCCCAGATCTAAGAAACAAACACCATTAATCAATTCTGTTATTCTCTCTAGTTTGATTCTCATCCAAAATTTCCTGTCTTTATAATTACAGAGGATAACATACGATGGTTAATTTTATGTGTTAACTTGACTGGGCTAAGGGATGCCCGGATAGTTGGCAAAACATTATATCTGGGTGTGTCTGTGAAGTGTTTCCAGAGGAGATTAGCATTTGAATCAGTAGACTGAGTAAAGAAGATCACCCTCACCAGTGTGGATGGGTGTCACCTGACCCACTGGGGGCCTGGATAAAACAGAAAGGCCAACACACTGCAAATTCTCTGTCTTCTTGGACTGGGACATTCATCTTCTCCTGTTCTCATACATTGGTGCTCCTGGTTCTTGGGCCTTTGGATTCAGACTGGGAATTACCCCTCTCCCACCCACTGTCTTTCTCTTTGGTCTCAGACCAGGCCCTTCACCATCAGCTTTAATGGTTCTCTCAGGCCTTTGAACTCAAAGGAAATCACACCACCGGCTATCCTTATTCTCTGGCTCGCAGGTGGTGGGACTTCCTGTCCTCCATAATCATGTGAGCCAATTCCCATAATAGATCTCATTTATCTATATCTATCTGTATATCTATATGTATACCTGTGTCTATATGTCTATCTCCTATTGGTTTCTGTTTCTCTAAAGAACCCTGGCTAATAAGACACGGCTCTCCAAAATTCATATTCTGCTCCCTCTTTTGAAAAACCAGTGCTCTAAATAAACTATTATAATAAGGCGCTTTCAAATTTTCAAAAAGTTAGAGAGGGATGCCAATAACCAGGAGCAGAGGGGTATGGGTAATGAAGAAAAAGAGTAAAAGGAGGCACTTTCTGGGAAGATATAAAAATCGTGTTAAGCTGGTGAAGCAGATTTGTATGGTGAAGCTGATGCACACAGTATAGTTCCAGAAAAAGAGGCTTCCTATAGGTTTCTTTACAGAGGCCAAAGTCTTAGTTTCAGTTTCAGGAAATCCCCAAACAGGAAATAAGATATTGCAAGGATTGAACCTTGGGGACAGACTCATGAGAGAGAGAAATCTCAATAACCTAAAAATGCCTCTGTGGCTTCTTGGCTTCTGAAGACATGAAACTGAGCCAAGGAGAAGCCAGCCTTCCTCCCTCTGTCTGCAGCTGGCCCAAGTGCCACGATCTTACACCCCGTCACCCCAGAACTGGTGTTTCAGCCACACAACCACATTTCCCATGTCCTCGTGGGGACTCCACTGAAGTTGCACAATCCTTTAGCAAACCAGAAGGTCATTCACGCAGGGCATGGAAAGCAAGGAGAAAACAACCCCTAATCTTGTGCGGACAGGAAAGAATCTGTTTTGGCGGTAGCAAGGAGTGGGATGGCTGTAGAATTTAAGGTTTTTAGCAGTGATCTCAGAGCTGGCAGCCTCTGGGATGACCTTGGAAGAGACTTTCAGTCTGTGTCAACTTGATCAGCATCTCCAGACAAAACATGTGAGTTCAGCCAAACCGAAGGTTTCCAACGTTTGCCTGTTTGACATCGTGTAGGCACAGTCTTCACTGCACTGGGCTTCGATTTTACTCTCAAAAAAGGTGTTGTGAAGGGATCCCTCCCTGCCCTCATCCCCTCCTTGTCTAACACCCCCACCGACAAATTATGGGAGACATTCGACAATGCAGTTGTATGAAGCTATTGTACTATTTTCACATATTAACCAGAATATGGTGGAGTTGGGTTTAGATGCATTTGGAGATGGCTGGATGGTGACACTAGGGACTAGGAAACCTGAATATGTCCATCAGGATTGATAAATCTTTTGAAATATCATTCTCATGTGTGCTTACTGCTTCCCAATTAAACAGGAAACGTGGTCTCAGGCTGTGCCCGGCTTCTTTCATGTTTACACGTGTCCCATGTTTCCTCTGGGCACTGCCCACTGGGATAATTGATTAATCTGAGGGAGTCATTAATTGCTTGATGTCTGCTGTATGGGAGGAGGCGGTGGTCCCAGGGTAGACTAATTTGAGAATAGCCAGGGGTGAGTGACAGTGTCTCCACTCTCTCATCCCCCGCTGACTCCCCACATCCAAAGTGAGCTTGGCAATTATCTAGCTCAGAGAGGAGTGACATGTGGCTTTTCCCCGTGGGGGCTCTCATTGTCCATTTGTGTCCCTTTGTTTACTGCATCTCAGAGAAACCATGACAACCAGATTTGTCTCTGTTTCCCCCCCACCTCGATATTTCTGGTTCCATCTGTTAGCTATTCACTGATGAAGTCAACTTTTAATCTCTTTTTCTCAAAATAAGTGGAAATACACTTATGTGAGTTCATTTAGAAAAAAGAACAAAAAACGAAATAAAATCTGAAATGTGATACTTGGCTTGATCGCCTGTTAAATACTGTCTCCACACTTCGTCTTTCTTAATTTTCACTGGCCCGGGGACACGTTCATGTATTTGATTCGTCAGAAAGGTGCAGAGGTGTGTCGTCACTGGGGGAAAATAAAGCCCTGCTTTGTGGGTATTTGTGTCACAGAAAAGCGGCCCCTTCCTTCCCAGGCCTCGTGGGGCATGCCTTGTTTCTTTCTAACTCCAAAATCTTGGGTAGCGGCAGCCAGGAGCACCCCTCTTCTTCCTCATAAGGTGGTTTTGCTTTCTAAGGCCTTTTCCGAGGTCGTAGAGTCGCTGTCTCATGGACACCACACAGAAAGCAGTAATGAAGATATATGGCCCAATCTCAGTGGGACTCCTACAGGGCTTCTGTTTGTGGTGTAAGATGTCATTTACAACTGAGTCCCACTGACAGAACAGTCCGAGACTGAAGCATCCCAAGCCTGGGAGTCCTGGCTTATATCTGTTTTTGTCTTTGTTATTAACCTTTCTGACCTTGAGCAAAGAATTTTGCCTCTATATAAACTCCAGTACCTTCATATGTAGATGAAGTGGAATGGGATGAGACATTAGCCCCCCAAAGGTATTAAAATGATATGATTCTGTCCTGGTTAAACACTGGCTGGTGATTTTGCTTGTTTTCTCTGCTACCTGTTATATACAGTTCTAGTCTCTACTCTCTAGGCTGGAGTGCAGTGGTGTGATCATAGCTCACTGCAGCCTTGAACTCCTGGGTTCAAGTGATCCTTCTGCCTCAGCCTCCTAAGTAGATGGGACTACAGGCACAAGCCACCATGCCTGGCTAGACTTTAATTTTTTTGTAGAGACGGATCTCACTATGTTGCCCAGTCTGGTCTTGAACTCCCTCCTCAGCCTCCGCAAGTGCTGAGATTATAGGTGTGAGCCATTGCCTGGCCTTTATTCTCTTCTTATCTCACTCCATCACCTTTCTCACCTATCTTGTGCACTTCACATTTTCAGCTATCATTAACATACTTATGACTTAAGACATTGTTTTGGTTTTGGTTTTGGTTTTCTAAAAACAGAGTTTCACTCTGTTGCTCTGGCTAGAGTACAGTGGTGTCATCATAGCTCACTGCAACCTCAAACTCCTGGGCTCAAGCAATCCTCCTGCCTTAGCCTCCTGAGCAGCTGGGATTACAGACGTGTGTCACTGCACCCAGCTAATTTTTCTGTTTTTTGTAGAGACAGGGTGTTGCTCTTGCTCAGGCTGGTCTGGAACTCCTGGCCTCAAGCGATCCTCTTGCCTTGGCCTCCCTAAGTACTAGGATTACAGGTGTAAGCCACCCTCCTGGCCTTAAAACGTTTTTTAAAATGAACTTTACTGCATTATAATTACTTAAAATACAACGCATCCATTTCGGATTCAGTGAGTTCTTTCAAATGTATACAGATGTGTATCTACCACCACAATCAAGATTTAAAACACTTATTCACCCCAATGAGTCCTTTGGTTCCCCTTTATAGTCAATACTCTCCCATTCCTGACCACAGGCAATCACTGATCTGCTTTCTGACACCAAACATGTTTTCTCCTCAAAGCCATGCTTCTAATCTTGATCCAAATATGTAAGTTCAAAGACCCACTGGGAAACTTGATGTAGATGCATACAGGCCCCTTGACCTTAACAAAATGGAAATCAGAATCTTTCTCCGTAAACCTGAGGATCATCCTATGTTCTGTCCTTGCTTCCTCTTCCCGTGGAAATCCACCCCACGCAATAATCTACTTCCTTAGTATATTCCCATCTGCCCCTTCCTTCTGCTGCCGTCTTAGTTCAGGCTCTCACCAACCACAACCTAGTCCTGCCAAGTTCAGGAGCTGGTTGAGGATTTTCACTTCCATTTGTCCTTGTCCTTCTGGGTGCCAGGGACCCCAGCCTCTGTTTGGGGGAGCACATGAGAACACAGCGCCTTGGAAAAGGAGGTGGCCATATGGTTCATTTCAGACGGGTGCTCAACAAACCCTCAGGCCCAGATGACTCTCCCATTTACAGAGTGGTTCACAGGCAACATGCAGGGAGCTGTCAATAAAAGCGCCTTGTTAAAGAGCAAGCGGAAGAGCAGCTGGCTTGGCCACTTGCCCAGGAAAAGGGCCACACTCATGAATTGTGACGAATGGCGCTCCTACAGCTATGTGGCACTCATGGCCAATAGAGCAGGCAGACTCTTGACACTGAACTGTTTCTTTCCATGAGGTTCCCTAGATGCTCACCCCATGCATTAGAATCCACAGATCTCCTCCAAGGTCATGGCCACATCCTTCTGGCTTCCAGCTCTGATGACCTTTGCATGGCCTTTTGCCAACACATTTATGTGGTGTCAACTTTATAATCTTCTCACTGTAGGGCCTTTTTCTTGTAAATCAAACACTCCCTGGCTTAATATCCTCTAAGAGCCGCTGACCTCCTTTAGGATAAGGACTTTTAGGTATAGCCCTTGTCTGACTTCCCAGGCTTACCTCTGACTTCTCCCCATTAGGGTGCCCTGGGCTCTGGCCGTACCAAACTAACTGCATGTTGCCCGAATACTCCATGCTTTCTTCATACCTCTACTCCTTTGAATAACCTGTTTTATTTCCTCTGCCTGGAAGGTCAGCTTGATTATTCCTGTTTATCCTTCAAGACCCACCTCAAATGGTTTCCCCGGTGGAGCCTGCCCTGAGGCTCTCAAAGGCTCGTACATCTCTTCTCTTCTCTCGTTGCCCAGTTGCATTTCTCCTGGGTAATCACCAGGCTACACGCCCATGTGGGCAGGGAGGAAGCAGTACAGCCCACTCCTCACGTGGTCCTGACAGTTAACTGGTCACGCTCACGTGTCCGCGCTTATATGTGTGTGCACATCCCCACACCCACAAGGGGCAAGGAAGAACACGTTGGCACTCTGACTTTTGGCTGCAATTCTACACTCTGGCTCTTTTGCCAGTTTTAACAAGGAGTTGGAACTTTGGGTATGACGCCTCTGCCACGTTTTGTTAGTTTCTCTTTCTCTAGTTTCTTACACTGGTTCTGAGACAGTATGTCCCTTGTCCCCAGTTTTCTGGACTGTGTGACATTCATCTGCAATACTATAGGCATGTTCTGTAGATTGTCTTGTTAAAATGTCATCGGTTTCCTGTTATCTTCTATGCTAGTCGGGGATGTGCCTGGGATCGGAAGGAGGAAGGTGACGTGGGAAAAATCAATCCTGCGAAGTCTATGAAAGGACTTACAACACTGTAATTTTGAGAATCTGTTTACATGTTCGTCTCCTGCAGACTGAGTTCTCTGAAGGTCAGAAATGGTGTCTTTTTTCCTATGATTCCCAGTGTCTAGCACAGTGCCTGGCCAAATCAATCGATGAATTTATGAATTTGAATTCTGCCTGTACTTCTATTACCTAAGTTAGTGGTTTATGTTAAGTAGCATGTTCTGCCTTAATTAAAATCTTCTCATGAGTGAATAAACATGTACTTGACTATCTACAAATATGTGTGAATTTAATTCATTCTCTCATTTAAAATGAGCGATAAGCATAGGTGATATTGACATGTGCTGATGCCTCTAATTCAGTGCATTATATTTTAAAATATAAATCGAAGCCAAGCCTGGATAATTAATTTAGATAATTTGCCAAATCTTATCGCTGGTGGTGGATGTGTAGGCATGACCTATAGGTACAAGCACTGTTTGGAGAACCTACTGTACATTAATAGGGAAGAAAATCAATTCTCAGAGAAAATGCAAATGCACACTGTATGCTTTTTTCATTAGCCCTTTCAAAAAAGGCTGGTAAGTGTCAGTTCAGAGTGTTGAGTGCAGAGATCAAGGTGGAGCTGGTTGTTTTACTCAGGGATTGGAAGAGCCTGGAGGGGTTCTCTTGTTTCTGTGCAGATGGTGACAGGCTTTGGTGACAGAACACCTGGATATCAGTTTGATTTTGATATATGTTCTGCAGAATAGGTTACATTGCTTAGTGTCAGAGAGTTGGGTAAAGCATTCTAAAAATCATTTGGCGATATATACGCCTTACAAAGGCCAATAGTGTATTATAATTTCTGATTTTATGGAGAAATTATACTTTCTTCAGGGGCTCAAATCTCTTACAAGTTTTCTCTGATTAACCCACCTCATGATGACTCTTGGCTTGCTTTGAGTAACCATTATATAATGTTCATGTGGGCTGTCTCTCTTCTCTATATTATTTTAGGTATGTTCATATGATGCCTTAGAATAATCCCAAATTGCATCTCACCTATTAGATTATTTTGTCCTAGGAGTTCATTCATGTCTTTCTGTGCATTCCCTATAGCTCAATATATGTTCCAAACATTTTTACATATGGCTATGATGTGATTTGAGTCTGAGTACAACATTGCAAGGTGGAGATATTATCATTCTGCCTCTTGCAGGTGGAAAAACAGACGCAGGGTATCAAGTAATGTGCAAATTTACACAGCAAGTAAGTGGCAGAGCCCAGACTTAGAGCAAAGTTCGGGATCATTCTGCAAGATGCTTTTAAAAGAAACAGAATCAGTCCAAAGCACAGAATTCGTGATCCTTTAGCTGACAAAATAAAATGGAGAGGCAGAAATGTGTAGTTATGGACTGGGTGTATTTTTCACGTTATCTGATACATTATGTGTGTTCCACATTGGCAATTTATCAAGTGTGTAATCCAAGGCTCCAGTTTTAATTGGTGCTTAACAGAGATGGGTTTGTTGCTGACGGTGTGAACCAAACCCTCGGATGGTAGAAGATGATCAGCACCGATTGGTCTAGAAGTTTATCCAAAGCAGTCAGGGAAGTTCTAAGGAAATTGAGGTCACAATCAGAAAATTTGAGTGCCTCTCACAGCATTTTTTTTCTTGTTCCTTTTCCCTGCACTGAGTGATGGGCCATTAATTAAAAATGTAATGAATGCCAACTTCTGTGACTGCCTTCCTACTGTCTTCGTCCCCCTCTTCATGCCCCACTGTCCCCTGCCATCATGATGGTCCCTCCTTGAGGCACTCACAAATTTCATCCCTTGAAAATGAAGTACAAAAATGTATTAAAATATACCACACATGGTGATTAATTTTCAGAAGAAAATCACCCAGGGCCTTGATGTTGGACCTGGCTTTTAAATGGCATGCATTCAATTTATCTCACTCCCAGGCTCCTTTGGATTTGAGTGTCTCAGTCGCCCCACAGTGACGTTGCTCTCCTTTTTCAGGGTAATTTAATAAAAAGATGAAAATTGCTCTGTATACATTTTTAATTGCATCTCTTAGACAAAATAGGTTAATGTCGCAAGAGTCTTCTCTCCCTACTCAACTGCAAATGTGTTTTTAATGCAAATGATTTCAGTTCATAAGAAATCTACTGGAGCAACAGAATGCTCATGAAAAACATGCCCTGTTGGCTGTATCACGAGTCCCAAATGCATGAGACAATTTCACATTAAATCTTTACTTTCATTTCTCTTATTAGTCAGCTCTATTTATTCCTGGGATCCATATAGGGTGTCACAGTTATAAAAGAGTCATAAAACCAGGCCATAAATGAGATTATCTTTTGGTACAAAGTAATGTATCCATGTGCAAAGGTAAATCATACTGCTTTTACTGAGCAAGGGATTTGGCAGGTCGTGTCTTGGATAATTTGGCAACTGCTATCTTGGGTTGCTTTCTGTCCTTGTGATATGTGTCTATGGTCTCTAAGACATCTTAGATTTTAGCTGGAACATCTATTCTGTGGCTCTGAAGCAAGCTGATTTACTTTTCCGCATCACAACCTTCCCCTGTGTCTTTGTTTTGCTTCAGCAAGTGAAGGAAAAAGATCAGGGCATTAATCTCTCACTCCATTAGAAGGATCCATTTCCATTTTCATCCAATTAGCTGCTGTAATTTGAAGCCTTCGGTGCCTGCCCGTAAGACAGGAGGCCGGCAGCAGCAAAGGCCGTGGAAAGGTTTCAGAGGGTGCACGGTGAGCTGTTATCATGAGTTTCACTCAAAAGATCAAGTGTCAGACCTGCTCACGCCGGCCCGATCCTCAAATCCCTATGTATCCATTAACCATCCATACGTGGTTGCTCAGAGAGGTTACAGCAAGGCATCAGACAGTAAGGTCTCGAGCACACAGAACCAAAGTGGCCAGTAATGAATCCAGACTCTTAGCACAGTTTGTTCTCAGGGGTGAAGGATTTAACTTGCTGGCTTCTTTTCCTCTTTTAAAAACATAAGCATATCAAGACATGGTCATTTTTTTTTTCAGTAGGAGAAAAACATACAAAATTTACGTGCACAGGAAAAACAATAGGAGTGTGATTACACCTGGAAATTTTAATTTTGACTCTTTTATTCATTCATTCTTAGTTATCTCCTTAATATTAATAAGGTAAAGGAGCTAACAGGGAAAAATGGAACCTGTTAATTATGGAAAACTGAGAAGATTCCTGTAAGTTCCCAGCGTGATGGGGTGATGATTTGCACAGGCAAAAGGGCAACAAGGAACGGAGGGCTTGGGGGTCCTAGCACCCCATTTTATGTCTTTCTACTCTACCACTTCCGGCCATATTGGAGAAGAACACATGTACTTCTTAAAATAAGGCCAGGTATCCTTAGAAAATATTAGCTTGACTTTCAAGGTGATGAATATAAAAGAGTTTCTGCTCTAAATTTTGGAGTTGGGTATTTTTTCTTCTAGAATAATCATTTCCTATTTTTCTAAGAAACCTCTAGCATCAAGAAGCTGTTTGTGACCAGGCGCAGTGGCTCATGCCTGTAATCCTAGCACTCTGGGAGGCTGAGGAGGGAGGATCACTCTGAGGTCAGCTCAGACCAACCTGAGCTGTCTGTGAGAAATAACTGCTCAAGTAAAATCCTTTCACCTAAAGAGAAAGCCCATTGACTTGAAATGTCTAGTCAGTAACCTCTGAATGCAAGGATGGACTTGGTAAAATGTAGATGTCAGATAGTACACTCTGGGTTTGGCTGTCTCTTTAGTTCTTTGGTTTCCTCGTCGGTATAATAAAGGAGTTGTATACTTACAGTTGCTAATACCTTTTTTGGTTTGAGCATTTTATGTTGGTGAGGTAGCATACTTTAATTTAGGATTGGCAAATCTTAAGTTTGTATATTGCCATTCTTGCTGGTTATATTCATGGCAGACACCTCTAATCAACTGTGAAAACTTTTTCTGCTGACCTTGGAAATCCAAAGCATTGGAATCCATCTCAGCACAGAACTTTGAGCAGCCATTGTCCATCAGATGAAGATGTAATTTAAATGCCATTCCAGACATGATGGACAGATATGTAGTAAAGGACAGGCAACAGGACAGAGACCTGGTCCTGTGTCTGTCTGTACACCTCTGTGTAACCCTTGAGAAGTCAATTAAATATTTTAAAAATTAAACGTGCTATAAGTTTTTGTGTGAAAATAAGTTTTCATTCTCTGGGATGAATGACCAGAGGTACAATTGGTGGGTCATATGGTAGTTGCATGTTTAGGTTTTAAAGAAATTGGCAAACTATTTTTCAGAGTGGCTAGAACATTCCCACTAACAATATATGAGTGATCTAGTTTTTCTGCATCTTCACCAGCATTGAATGTTGTCACTATTTTTAGTTTTAGCCATCTGGGTACATGTGGAGTGATACCCCACTGTGGTTTTAGTTTGGATTTCCTTAATGGCTAATAAGGTTGAACATCCTTTTGTGGGTTTTTTTGCTGTCTGCATATGTTTTGTGAAAAGTCTCTGCACACCTTTAGCCCATATTATATTGGATTGTTTGCTTTTTAACTGTTGAGTTTTAAGAATTCTTTACTAGTCCCTTGTTGGACAAGAAGTTTGCAGATATTTTCTCCTGCTCTGTAGCTTGCCTTTTCATCCTCTTAACAGTGTCCTTCACAGAGCAAAAGATTTCTATCCTGAAGTCCAATTTATTTAATATCAATTTATGACTTATTTTTCCTTTGATAAATTGTGTTTGATATTTAAGTTCATGCTTTATTTTAAGCTAACTTTTATATGTGTTGTAAGACTTAGTTTGAGGAACATTTTTTTGCTTGTGCATATCCAATTCTCCTGCATCATTTATTGAAAAGCTATCTTTCCTCCATTGAATTGCTTTTGCACTACTGTAAAAAATCAGTTGTGTGTATTTGTGCGAATCTGTTTCTGGGCTCCCTGTTCTATTTATGGATCTATGTGTCTGTCTTTTTGCCAGTACCACACAGTCTTGATTACTGTAGCTATTCAATAACTCCTGAAATGGGTAGACTGATTCTTCTTGTTTTACTTTTCTTTTTAAAAATTGTTTTAGCTATTCTGGTTCCTTTGCAGTTCCATGTAAATTTTAGAATAATCTTGTCTACATCTTCAAAAACCTTTGCTGAGATTTTGTTAGGAATTGTGTTAAAACTGCATATCAATTTGAAGAGAATTCACATCTTCATGTGTTGATTCTTCTAATACATGAACATGGTATTTCTCTCCATTCATTTAGATCTTATTTTATTTTTTCATCACCATTGTGTAGTTTTCTGGATATAAGTATTGAATATGCTTTGTTAAATTTACTCCTAAGTATTGATTATAAGTGGCATTGTATTTTAAATTTTGGTGTCTATGTGTTCATTGCTAAGATATAGAAATACAACTGATTTTGTATTTTTATCTTGTATCCTGCAACCTTGCTGAACTCACTTATTAGTTGCCAGAGTTCTTTTTGTGGGTTGGTTGGGGTTTTCTGTGTAGATAATCATGTTATATGCTAATGGAGACAATTTTATTCCTTCCTTTCTGGTCTGTATGTCTTTTATTTCCTTTTCTTGTCTTATTGCACTGGCTGGTACTGAGCAGTAAGAGTGAACAACCTTGCCTTGTTCCTTATCTTAGGGAGAAAGTATTCAATCTTTAACCATTAAGCATAATGTTAGCCGTAAATTTTTTTGTAGATGCTGAAGTTGAGGAAGTTTGCCTCATTTTTTATTTTTCTGAGAGGCTTTTTAAAACTACATCTAAAAATTTTAATAAAAATGAAATATGAGTGTAAAATTTTTCCATAGTAAAGGCACAGTAAGGGTACCACCATAAAGCAATTTAAGCATTGAGTTTCAGCAACTCTTCAAGAAACGCATATTCTCTGTCTTATGTCTGGTTTATCAAATGGAAAAAGAAGGCTGTTTACCATAGCATTCATACCAACACATAGAACTTAGGCAAAAAATTATAATGTAAGTCTATCTCATTATACTGTAAATGTAAACACCTTAGAAAAATACTCCTTAACTACATACAAATGGTTAAATTATTTATGTCTGTGTACATAATATAAATCTAACCTATGTGTGTGTCTCCCATATATCTCCTTATATTAGGATTATCCCCTAAAAAGCAATGCAATTTTATCATCAGAACATCTATTAACATAATTCACTTCATAAAATACAGAAAAAATAGTTATGATCTCAATAGATACAAAAAGTACATTTAATCATATACTAATCTATAACAGAATAAATTTTAGGTAACACTAAATAGATTTTAAAAAATTTTATATTGGTATATAATAAATCTTACAAAAAATCTTAGTGAAGAAAATGTTAGAAGTATTTCCTTTGTAAGTGTGCATGGAAAAATAATAGCTATTATAAAGAATTTTATTCAAAAGTATAATATAGCCCCAAGGGAGTGCAAGACAAAGAAAAGAATAATAAAAGGCAGAATAATTGAAAGGAATAAAACAAAATCATTCTTGTTGGCAAATGTTAAATTGCATATGGATAACTCCTAGAGCATCTACAGAAAATAAAGTAGGATATGAACATTTTGGGACTTACTATGTAAAAATTTAGAGCCAACAATATTGCATTTATTTTGTGAATGCACCTTGTGCTGTACTTGTTGACTTGGCATCACCAGGTTTTCTTTTAAATCATGAATAAATATTGACTTGTGTCAGATGATTTTTCTGCATTGATTGATATGGTCATGTGATTTTCTTCTTTAGTTTAATATGGTGGATTCCATTGATTTTCAAATATTGAACCATCTTCACATTCTTTTTTTTTTTTTTTTTTGAGACAGAATCTCACTCTGTTGCCTGGGCTAGAGTGCCGTGGCATCAGCCTAGCTCATAGCAACCTCAAACTCCTGGGCTCAAGCAATCCTTCTGCCTCAGCCTCCCGATTAGCTGGGACTACAAGCATGCACCACCATGCCTGGCTAATTTTTTTTTCTATATATATTTTTTAGTTGGCCAATTAATTTCTTTCTATTTTTAGTAGAGACAGGGTCTCGCTCTTGCTCAGTCTAGTTTCGAACTCCTGACCTTGAGTGATCCTCGGGCCTCGGCCTCCCAGAGTGCTAGGATTACAGGTGTGAGCCACCATGGCCAGCCCATCTTCACATTCTTGAATTAAACCTCACTTGGTCATGGTACATAATTTTTTCTATGTTGATGAATTCTACATGCTAATATTAATATTCTGTTAAGAATTTTTGTGTTTGTTTTCATGAAGGATATTGGTCTATACTTTTGTGGGGTTTTTTGTACTCTCTTTGCCTGGTTTGGTTTCAGAGTAATACCAATATTAGGGCTTGGAGGTGTTTTTTTTTTTTTTGAAAGTTTTAAAGTTACAAATTCAATTTTTAAAATAATTACAGGGCTATTTAAATGATTTTATGTTGGATGAGTTGTGGTAGTTTGTGTTTTTTGAGGAATTGGTATATTTCATCTAAGTTGTCAAATTGATCTGCATTGTTAGTAATATTCCTTTATTATCTTTGTGATGTATGACATTGATTGATCTTCATATGTTGAATCATCCTTCAATTCCAAGAATAAATTTCTCTTGATCATGGTATGTGATCCTTTTAATGCACTGTTGAATTCCATTTACCAGTATTTTATCGAGGATTTTTATATCAATATTCATCAGAGATCTCATGGTCTATAGTTTTCTCTTCCATAGTGTCTTGGTCTGGCTGTGGTATCTGGGTAAGCCTGGCCTAATAGAATGAGTTGGGAAGTATTCCTTCCTATTCAATATTTTGGAAACATTTGAGAAGGGTTAATTTTTAAAAAATGTTTGGTGGAGTTCATCAGTGAAGTCATTTGGTGAATTGGTTGCTGAGAGGTCTTTGATTACTTATCTTTACTAGATATAGGTTGTCAGGGGCTGACCTGTGTCTCCCGCCCCATTCACACACCGAGGCCCTAGCCTCCACTACCTCAGAATGGGACTGTATTTGGAGATACGGCTTTTAAAGCAATAATTAATTAAAAGGGGATTTAGGAGGGTAGCCCTAATTCAATACGATTGGTGTATTTATAAGAAGAAATTAGTACACAAGATATGTGTGTGCACAAAGGAAAGGCCAAGGGAAGGCACAATGGGAATGTGGCCATCTGTAAGCAAAGGGGAGGGGCCTCAGAGCAAACCAAGTCTGCAGACATTGTGATCCTGGACTTCCAGAACAGAGGGAGTCTAACTTTCCATTCAAGCAACCTAGTCTGTGGCATTTTTTAATGACAGACCTAGCAAACTAATACACAGATCTATCCAGATTTTCTATTTCTTCCTGAATCAGTATTGATAGGTTCTATATTTCTAGAAATTCATCCATATTATCTAGGTTATCCAATTTGTTGGCATACAATTGTTCATAGTACTCTTTTATACTCCTTTTCATTTTGGTAAAATTAGTAGTAATGTCCCCTTTCGTTTCTGGTCTTAGTTCCTGTGGTTGTTGACTAGAGTGGATGGGGTTGTTATCTAACAGTTTTCTGTCTTGTCGGGCTATCCCTTTTTGGTCATTTGATCTTTTCTGGTTGTCTGCTTGGTTAGCTCCAAGTCTGGCATGTATCAATACTAGGTAAAAGGCAAACCCAGGGAGCTCTTGCCTGTGTCATTTCTTGAATACTGAGTTCCTTAGTCAGTCCACCTTCTCTCCATCTTTCACAGTCTCCTTATGTTTATTTTATATAAAATACAAAGGGTAAAAAGTTGTACTTTTTGGAAGGAATATGGAAAAATACTTCTCCATCTTCCTGGGTGCAGAAGTCTCAATTAATTTTTGTAGTTATTTGTGAAATGTGAGGACTGAATTAGATGATTTCTAAAAATCCCTTCCTGGTCCATAGACCTATAGATTTTCTGGTTTTAAAGCAACTAAATCCTAATTAAACAAACATAGCCACTCTTCCCTTTAGGTGGGGAGTATATCGAGTAAGATTTTTCACTCACATCAAACCAAAGCCAGAGGCTTCATGATCCTGTCTTTCTTTAGAGGAGCTCTAGGTTAGCAGTGGAGTTCAGGGGTTTGTGTCTCCCCTTTTCTTTCCCTCTCTTCAATGCTGGTGAACATGCTCTGTGGCCGGAACACCTTTTCTGATCTTTTCTCCCATTCTGGTTACCCTCTTGTCAAACAGAAGGCTGAGGAGGGCTATGGGAGGTTCTAAGAGAGTATCTGAACAGAGACAGGCCCAGAGTCTGTCTTACCTACCTGCCTCTCCACTTTTTACCATCTTGTCATTCCCTCCGCCCCCACACCTTGCCTTCAGGGTCCCTGCTGATGTCTACCCTTGGGTAAGACAACCTGTTTTAAGTGCTTTTCTCACACTGTTCTCCACATCAGAAACAGTTCCAGTATATTCTGCTGTGATTGCCTCACTACAACTGCCACGTTTTGTTGACATTTTTTTTTTTTTTGGACTGAATGCCTAGCATATTCCCCCAGGCTTCCTGACTTTCTTTGTATGTTATCCTCAAACCTTCCCACCCCACAGGCCCAGTGGTGGGCCAGAGCTGGCTCTTAACCAGCTCATGAAAGCCTACTGGTAAACTTCTAGAAATTTCGGGGGCTGGTTGTTAAAAACAGCCACTATTCAAAATTAAATTGTATCAACTTACAATCAAATAAATTATATTAAAAACAAAGGTTAAAAATACTCAAAATCCATCACTTCCCAGTTATCTTATTATAATTTCCTGTTACCTGTACTCTTCAGGCGATTCCTCTCTATTTTGTAGGTGTGGTGGAAATACCGTGGAAGGGGGTGCTACTGTCCATTTTCCTGATTCCATATTCAGTGATTGCACGTGAGCAGCTTGAAACTGGTCCTGGTGGGAGTAGTTATAATAAGGAGTTTAAATAATGCTACAAATCAGGGCTGGATTTATGGTTTTGTTGACAATCTAGACTTAAAAAAATGATAGAGAAATGTAGATATTGTGGATTAAACTTAAAATTGTGTCATGTCTATAGCTGTTAGATTATGAATAGCCAGAAATTTGAAGAAACAGTCTTCGAGTATTCAAAACTACAGTTGACCCTTGAAAAACATGGGTTTGAACCATGCAGGTCTGCTTATATAATATGAGGATTTTTTTCAATAAAAGTTACAGTGAGTGTGCCTGCTTCTCCTGCCTCCCCTTCCAGCCCCTCCACCTCTTCTACCTCTTCCACCCCTGAGACAGCAAGACCAACTCTTCCTCTTCCTCCTCCTCTACAGCCTGCTCAACTTGAAGACAATGAGGGCGAAGAAGAACTTTATGAAGATCCACTTCCACTTAATGAATAGTAAATAGATTTTCTCTTCCTTATGATTTTATTTTTTGAGACAGAGTCTCACTCTGTCACCCGGGCTAGAGTGCAGTGGCATCATTGTAGCTCACTGCAACCTCAAACTCTTGGGCTCAAGTGATCCTCCTGCCTCAGCCTCCTGAGTAGCTGGGACTACAAGCATGCACCACCACACCTGGCTAATTTTTCTATTTTTAGTAGAGATGGGGATCTCATTCTTGCTCAGGCTGGTCTCGAACTCCTGACCTCAAATGATCCTCCCGCCTTGGCCTCCCAGAGTGCTAGGATTACAGGCGTGAGTCACCATGTCCAGCCCCATATGATTTTCTTAATAACTTACTTTATTGTAAGAATACAGTACATAATACATACAACATATGAAATAAGTGTTAATTGACTGGGTTATTGGTAAGGCTTCCACTCAATAGTAGGTTATTAGCAGTTAAGTTTTTGGAGAGCCAACGGTTACGTGCAGATTTTCAACTGTGTTGAGGGTAGGTGTCCATAACCCCCATGCTTTTCATGTATCATCGAATTCCGCAGAGAAGTTATGCTCACGGCACCAACAAATGAGTAAAGTTCTGACATGTCTTTCTTGTTTCACTGTTCTTATTTATAAATGTAAATAAAAATATCAACCAACATTCAAGTCAGAACTATATCCATACCATCAATGACTTATGTAGCTTCTTTGACAAATTGCACACTAATCATGCATTAATTCATGATTGGTTTTTGTCAAAACATGGTTGAATTACAATTATAGGTTAGCAACCAATACAAAAGTTTGGTAAAAATAAACTATGGCATTCCGTGAGAGTCAATTTCTATATAGACTTTACAATAAAATGGGTTGTACATTTTATTATTTGCGAACGATGGGCTGCAATCCTCTATATCAGTCAAATTTATAAGATACACACAGACACACACACACACACACACACACACGCACATGTATTTTTTTCCTGGACAGCAAGTTGTTAAACATATATCAGCATACCACTGCTCAGATCCTAATCCATATCAAGGGATTTTAGACACTTTATTTTTAAAATTTTTTTATAACCAAAAGATGCACTTCAGGCAGAGTTTTAAGTGTGAAAAAGTTTGCTTGCTTGACTCAATTATCCTCAAAGCCTCCTTACAGAAATATACTTAAAATGTAATCCATTAACTCACCAGCAGGTGTCACTGTGGTGTAGGGTCACAGTCGAAGCCTCTAGACGTGGACTTCCTAGAAGGAGCATTGTTGGGGTTGAATTGCTTCTGATTAACTTACACATTGAAAATCTCCTGAAGTCACTATCTCGAAAGACATGTCACATCCAGGTCCTCCGAAAACAGGCAGCAAAGTAACAAAGGCTGGTTCCGTTTGCTTGTTTTGTACTTTTAACTCTGCTGTTGTGTGTATGTTCAGAAAGCCAAGAACACCTTCTGTTCAGCTCTAGAACTGTGTATGGCCTTGCTGTTCACAGTGTGGTTCACAGACCGGTATCATAAGCACAACCTGGGAGCACGTTAGCAACGCAGAATCTCAGGTCCTGTCCCAGACCAGTACACAGAATAAGAATTTGCATTTAAATAAGGTCACCAGTGGATCCTTATGCACATTCCAGGAAGTGTGAGAAGCACTAGTGTGAGTGACCCATGTGTTGGCAGTGAGCATGAAGCTAAGAATAGGATGGAAAAGTAACTTTCAGCCTCATTGGTCAAGAGAATAAAGCTGGGGGAAAAGAAGGGACATTGCACAAAACAGAGGTCTGACATTGCTCTTAGCACATGCTGGATTGCCTACCCTTTTCCCTTTTAAAAGAAAGTTTAGGAGAGAGGAAGCTTTCTAGACCTGTTCCTGCATAACCTGGCCCCAGTGAACTTCCTGAGTGCTGTCTCCTGCCACTTCCCTTCCGCCCTCTGTGTTTCAGCCATGCTAAATTATCTGCCCGAGTGGCCTTCTCAAAACCCCAGTCTGATTATGTCACTTCATTGCTCAAAGTGGCTTCCTCTTGCTCTTAGGACATGGACCAAAATCCACGCCATGATTGCCAACGGCTCCTCGGATCTAGCCCCGTCTTGCTTTGCAGCCTCGCTTCTCAGTATCCCGCTCCTAGTGCTCAGTGTGTATGTAGCACCCCTGGGCTTTTTGCTTCAAATGCATCCACTCTCTCTTGCCCTGGGTCTGTTGCCTGGTCCGTTTTCTCTCCCCGGGATGCTCGACCCCCTGCCCCAACTCTTCTATGGCCAGATCGACACTTCTTTTGAAGGACTTGGGGATCCCTTTCCAAACCCCTTAGACACATTCAAGTCCTTCCTTATATGATGCTCCTCTTCTTGCATTTTCATTTTCATAGTGCTTATTGTGTTTGTGAGTACTCTTTGCTAGAGGTCTCTTTTCCCCGGCAGACTGTTTCTCTGTGAAGGAAGGGGGTGTGTCTGTCTTGTTCATCCAAAGATTCTCTCGTGGCCTTCACTTCCCTGCATGGCCTGGTGCCCCATTACACCCTAGTCCTTGATCTCTCTGCTTTCGTCTTCTCTGGTCACTCTTGCCCTCCCCCTTTGCGCTCTGCCCCTGTTCTCCTCCAACACGCCAGGTGCCTCCTGGCACAGGTCTTGGTGCTGGCTGATCCTCCTGCCTGGGCTCCTTCCTCACTTTCTTCAGGCCTTTAAGTCTTCTGGGCCAACCCTTGGTCCTCCTAGAGGCAGACCTAACAGGGGGTTTAGCGATTTGCCTTGCTTTAGGTCTTGTACTGCGTCTGCCTTCCAGCGGAGCATTTTGTTGCCCACTGATATATAGAAAATAGCTGATCTGTCTTGTAGACATTTTACAAAGCTCTGACAGTGGCGAAAGTTCTCTTCTCCCTGGATAGGTTGTTGTTAAGGTTGGCTTCTACACAAGCTCAGACCTGAAGACGAAGAAGAAGGGACATGTGCAGGTCATGGAGGGAACCGTTGGCTAGGGGACAATGGGCTGGGGCAAGAGACTTGGAAAATAGGGGGTGGATTGAATGGCAGTGAGAGTTGTTTGTTATTTTTTGGTCTATTTATCTATTAAAATTGGAGAAATGGCTAAGGCCCCTTCCTTCCTCATTGCTCACAAGTTTACAAAAATAATATTATTGGTGCAGGGGCAAAGCCAAACAATCCAAGTTGTGCTTTTTCTTAGCATGAAAAACAGTGTGTTGCTCAGAGGACAAATGTGTGCCTCCATTTCCCCTTCTTCAGCTCCCTGCTTAGCGAGCGCCCTGTCTACACAACATCTTGCCTTTGGGACCACACTCCTATTTTTCTTAAGCCAGCTCTACTTGTGTATACCAAACCTCCATACCCTGATGAATTTATCCTTGAAAGCTCACGGGTTAAACTGTCTGCTCCTATGGGAAGCCTTCTATGATTAATTCCCTGTGAAGAATTCCTCACTCCTTCCCTACCTTGGTAGTATACAGTTTTAATCCTACTATTCAGGATTATACATGTTTAATTCAATTGAAGACATGTTTGTTGAGTGTCTACACTGTTCTAGGAAATATACTAGGTGCTGGAATTATAAAGGTGAAAAACCCCAGTGCCTTCCCCCTAAAGGGTTCACAACCAGGTTGGGAAGCCCACGGTAGGTGGACACGGTAGAAGGAAAACCACTGACTTAGAAATGTACAATATCCTGGAATACCCAGGAAGCGGCCCCTCGCTCGGTATGGCTGGAGCATAGTTTTCCAAGGAAGCGAGTAAGAGGCAGCAGGCAGGAGATGCAGGCAGAGGAAGGCAATGACCACCATAATAATAACTATCATCACATTTGTGTGCCAGGTACTGGGCAAAGTGGTTCACAATAACACAGAGATGTTAAGTAACTTGTGCAACACCACACAGCTTGCTAGTGGTAGAACCAGAATTTGACCCAGGTACAATGCAGTGTGAGAATTTGAATTGTATTAGAGATAAATCACCAGGACAACAAGCATTTACTAGACTTCCTCTCTGCGCGAGACACTTTTCTAGTTAATGTGCACGTTGGTATTTTCTACCAGCTGGTGATTCCTCTGAGGAATAGAAATCTTTTCACATTCATCTTTGTCAGCCCCATATCTAGGAGAGTGCTTGGGATAAAGGAAACAGTTAGGGGATAGTAGTTCCTTTTTCCTTTTCCCACCTTGCCTTATTAAGGTGTCGTCCTTTTCCCTCTAGTTGCTGGACACCAGTGTCTGTCTTCTCATCTCTTCGTCTTAGTGTTAAGTATTTGCTGGCTGAGGGGAATTACAAGGGAAACAGGATTATTATTCTTTTATTCTCCCTTAGATTAAGCTTTGGCTTAAGTGGATCTTTGGATGGAAAGCAACTAAAATGTTCTTTGAAGAGCTAAGACCCATTTATAAGAAATACCAAAGCCCTACTGTTCTATTGACGGCAGCCTAGAAACATACTAAATCTTGCAAGAACACCTCATTGTGGACACTCATAGTTCTTGGCTGCTTGCTTCAGAGTCAAATGAAAACAAGGGGAGCCGCCTTTCCCTTCTTTGTGGCATTGCTTGTGGCATTGGGGACTCCAAGTCACATCATGTGATGAATGGGAAAACCAGCCTCGTTTTCCCCGTGTAGTATTGAGAAGTTGTGTCATGAAAGTAATGGTTATGGATCCAGTATCCTACTAAGAATCAAGAGAAATAGTAAGTAAAAAGTAATTAATTCCCAGCTTTCCAGCTCCTGCATGAAGATAACAGCCTCTCCTTTAATAGACCTTGTGAGAATTAGATTTTGTCTCAGAAAATTCTGCAGTTGCTTGGCTTTCTGTGAATGTACTTGAAAATGATCAGTTACTCTTGGCCTCTCTACATGTTCCGCTATATTTCAAATTTCCCCATAGATAAGTGTGACTGATCAATAGCAATACATCTTCCCCATCTTTTCCATCCTGAAATACTTGTTAATTTCTAAAAAATTTTTTTTTCATGTGGCTTCTACAGATGCGGAAAAAAAAGGATTGATTGGGAAAGACAAGACATTTGATGCAGAAATTTGACATGTTGCTATATTGTTGGGAAAGCATAGAAGGTAGCCAGTGTGTGCAATTCTTGAGTATTATACACACAGCCTAACAGTGTTTGGCAACATATCTTTAAATATTATGTCCAATAGATTCACTAGGCATCACAAAAAATGCCTAAATGTCACTTTAAGATATCAAAATTATCTTAGGTAATATGTTAATGATTGCATTTTAAAATATAAATTAAAAGCTGTATAGAGGTGTTTATTGATGGACAGATGTCTGCCCAGCCTCCCTTCCTCAGGGGAAGAGCCTCTCCTTTGTCCCCCATGTCTCTGTGGGTGTCTCTCTGCCATCCACTGGGTTCTTTCTTCTTCTTCTTCTTCACAGATTTGGGGGTGGGTACATGATACAGAATGGGTAATCTAGGTCTCCATGGCCATAATAATTGGCTCATGGTTGGGTACAAAACTCACCAGAAAATAAAGGCTTCTATTTCTCTGCCAAGGACAGCTTTGGACTAGGGGTAGATTTTTAGATTAGACTTTATGCCATGTGTGAAGGTGAACGATACACACCGGTACCCACGATGAGAGGCTGTGGACTCAGGAACCTCTCCTTCCAAAGGATCTGTGCCCAAGAGCACCCTCCACTGTGTATTATCCAGAGTGCCCTGTGGGACTACCCACATACGGAAGACTCTGTGTACAGCTGCAGACATCTGCCTCCCACCGTAATTCTGGGAATTTAGAATAAGTGAGCTGCTTTTTTGTGATTGCAGGCAAAGCAGAAGAAAACCCGTCCTGGATAACACCTCAGGCTCCACCCACTCCATGCTCTAATAAATGCACTTAAATATGGACACACCTGGGGCCCAGAGGACATCTTTATTGACCTCGAGTCACTGTGAGTCCATCAGATAGCCCTGTAGGAGTCACCCCTGGTCAGGACATCTGCCCTGGAAATTCTGTTTCGCCAAGAAACACGTAAGCTGTCTTGAATGAGTTTGTCAGGTTTGGATCCAGTCAAGAGATAAGAGGACAAAATCACTACTTTTCCCAGAAAAGAAGAAAAGACTAAATGAGAAGAGTTATTTATATTTCTGGCTGTCACCTTCGGGCAGGCAGTTAAGATTGTCCTATTGAGTGGCCTCTGCTTATTAATTGAAGGAGGGAAGGCAAAAAAAAAAAATGGAGTTAATGTTGCAATGAGACATGACAGAGCCTCTGGTTTCCACGATCAGCCCAAAATGAATTAAAGCCAAATTATACCAACAAATCTGTCATGCTGCCCTGAAAACAGGAAGTCTAGGCTGAGCCAACAGGAATTAGTCACGGCACACACTGGCAAACCCTACCAGATCAGGGAATGAAAAATGTGCTTCATGTGCAAAAATTAACTTTTGGAATTTGTGCAGCGTTTTCCATTACCCACTTTTCTTCTCTCCAAAGGCCAGGCATCAGATATGCTTGGCTCACTGAGGCACCATTAAGCGTATGAATTTGTGTGGGAAATGGCAGCTCCACTAGCTGGGTGCCCTTGGATGAATGACCTCATCCTTCTGGACCTGAGTTTTGTCTTCTGAAAAATGAGGAGGTTGGCATCTCATGGATCCTGAGATTTTAACTTTTCTTGAGGATTAGGAAATAATACATCAAATGTTCATTGCACACCCACAACATGTTCTAAGAAATGGAACATACCGTGCTGAGAAATGGAGATGGAAAATGAAGAAGACACATTCCTTTAGAGTCTCCAGGATTTGCAGGGAGACACATACTTAGAAAAAATATATGATGAAAACAGTGATAAGGCCAATAGAAGTCTACATATATTCATGAGGCATTGAGAGTGTGT
This sequence comes from Lepilemur ruficaudatus, assembly GCA_963574885.1. NCBI lineage: Eukaryota > Metazoa > Chordata > Mammalia > Primates > Lepilemuridae > Lepilemur > Lepilemur ruficaudatus. The sequence goes on along the minus strand of CAUYRT010011355.1, from coordinate 27,448 downwards.
CAAAATGAGCTTTTCCCTGCTCCAGAATTGTAGTCAAGGCCCAAAGCTGAAGACAAAGACCCTACAGGTACCACATTCCAAAGAAGCTGTTCAGCAAATGAGGCCAGTGCCTCTTCCTTAGGGCTTATTGAGAGCTGTAACAGAGCAGGGCTGGCCCTACCTCCACCTACCACCCCCCCATCCCTGCTTTCAGGAGAAGGGGATGGGGAGGTAGCGGGGTTCTTGGTGGGGTAAGCAGTGCAATGTTCCAGCTGAAAAGCTATTGCCTCCCATCCCTAAAGACAAGAGAAGGGAGTTCTAAGAGAATTTCTTGTAATAATTGAGGGTAACTTCAAGATGTTTTTGATTGGGTGTGTGCTGAGCTGTCCACCTCCCAGGAATTCACTGCTGCTCCTGAGTACAGGGAATATGTCAAGGGTATCGGATGAACATGCTGGAATCCTAAGGCAGCACCTACATCATCCTCTTCAGTCCCATATTCTCACATGTTCTCTGAGGTTTGGGGCCATCCTTGAGTCAAGACAGCACAGATCTAGAGATTTCTGAGGATCCAAGGCCCACTGGAGTAGGCCCCACTCCAGTGGGCCTTGGATCCTCAGAAATCCAACAGGCTTGAAATCCTCAGAAATCTAACAGGCTTGAAATTGACTGTGGTATAAGGTGTTTGGGGAAAAGATGGGACAAGTTGTATCTCCACTCAGGTCTTTACAGGCCTTACTTAGAAAGTAAGCTGAGCAAGGACTGGGCAACTATGACTTCCAGCTTGGTCTGTTGAGTAGGTGATACTGCTATGAAACACGGAAATATTTCTGGGAGAAGAGGGGGAGGGGAAATAATAATACCCAACATTTATTAAGTATCCACTATGTGCCAGGCACTTTTCTGAGTGTTTTACATGTATTAACTCATTAAATCCTCATTTAATCTATCTAGATGAATAGATACTATTATTTCCTTCCTTTTATAGTTGAGGTTAGATAACAAATTTGGTTTTATATGTGGCAAATTTGAGGTGCCTATAAGATAATCAGGTTGCTATAGAGTAGGGTTTTGGAGTCTCCATCTTGAATTAGGAGGTGAGTGTTGGTTGACATTTGAGAGTGTCGCACGTACAGAAATCCTTGCATCCTGAGAAAGTGTCTGGGGAGAGCATGGACTATCATTGAGGCAGACCCTGGGAAACTGGGAACGCCAACACTAAAAGAACAGAGAGCAGAAGAGACTGCTAGCTGCTCACTCTAACCCATGTTCTCTTCTTCCTGGGCACGCAGTTAGGTGACACTTCCCAGCCTCCCTTGCAGGGAAGTGTGGCTGATTTTTCGCCACAGGACTGTGTAAGCAGAAGTCATGAGGCCATAGTCTGCAGGTGATCTTTTACACGCTTCTTACCCTTCCAGCTGTCTGGGATGGAGCCCTCCAGGCAGACTGTGGATTCCACATGTTGAAAAAGCCTCCACCAGCCTGGCCTCTGGGAGGCTGTGTAGGGCAGAGCATGTCTCCCCACCACCCCCAAACCTGATGACTTGACATTGTGCTGGGCTGTTAGGTGAGCGAGAAATACTTGTCTGTTCTACTTGATCATTGTCTATTTCCGTTTGTTGCAGTAGCTACCTACCCTAACCTAAGCAGAGTGAGCCTGTAAACACACCAAACAGCATTAAAGAGGGTGAGAACTGATCCATGCAGCTGCATCTTGTGTAGAATTCCTATTTCCTTCACAAAGCAGCACGTGGCTAGGTTAGATTTATAGAATAAGTCAATAACATGACTTCACGTATTACAAGGTTGCTCACAAAATATGTGAAGTTCTAAATTTTGGAATTTTGAGGTGACTTTTGTTTTTTAGAATTTATTTCCCCAAATCCCTTTCCAAACTTCTGATTTGGTCTGCTTTAATATATTCTTAAATTGGGAGGAAGTCTAGAGTGAAACCTCCTGTCGCGTGCATCAGGGACAAGCTCATTGCTGACTCTAAGGCATCTGACATGCACATCCTCTGCACTGGACAATGTATCAGGGTCCCCTTTCTTCCCCTTTCTTTGCAGGCATGACACAAAGTGAAGGTCAATCAGCACATAATTGTAGGAACATTGCTGTGTTGAAAGCAGACTTCATTACCCTTTGTGAGTGCTACCTGATACCGGCCGAGGCATCATAAAAAGAAAAAGCCTTAATGCACCCGACATATCTGCAATGCATTGTACTGTCATTACTATGGAGGATGTATGAGGACTTTGGTTGAAAATGAAGCACCTTTCCAACTGCATTTTTCCCAGAATATTGTAATGGGATTTGCAGACACGAAGTACACTGTCCAAATAATCAAGACACATAGTTCAGATGTTTTCTAGGACCAGCTGCTAAGTCATGATTCAGACACATGCCTTGCTGCAAATTCAAGCTCAAGCCACACGCAACTTTTAACTCTGTGTATGTGTGTGCGTGTGTGTGTGTGTCTGTGTGTGTGTGTCTGCTTCCCTGCAAGCCAGGAGAGCCCTGGAGATTGGACAGGGAAATGAAAAGCCCCAAAGGGCCATTAAATAGACCTCACCCACTCGTAAAATTGTCATCCTCAACACTAAGATGAACTTGGGTGGTGAACACCTAATCATCATTTAAAAAAAAAAACAAAAAAACCCAAAGCACCACATATTGGGAAAATCCACATTGGAAACAAAACCTAATTCACAGTGAACTCCAAAGGAAAAAAGGAGGAACAGAAGGCACCCCCCTCACCAGTGTGTGTCTGAGAGACAGCCAGTCTCGTAAATTTCACATCAACTTAGTTTGGCCTCTAAACCGAATCTGCCTTAATGCTGTTTGTAGATATAGATTGCTGTCTTTTTCATTACCGTTATCAAATGATGCATTTGCGGCTCAGCTCTGAGCTCCTTGACCCATTAAGTGGATTAGATTGCTTGTTGCCATTGTCCTTTTGGCTTCTGCTTTATCCTTAAATATTTTACCCTTTTATACTATGGATATAATATACGTGCATTATTACATATGGCATGCACACACACACGCCTGCAATCCCAATTGGCCTGACAACCCTAGCCCTTCTGTTTTATAAGAGGACTGTGTTCAAATCTCTTATCAGAGTCATCAATCCTTCTCCAGAGCAACAGTAGCAGCTGAAATCCTCTGAGAAATGGCATGTCACAAGCTCGGCTCAGGGCTCCTTGTAGAGCTACACTCAGCAAATTGAAGATCATGCTCCCTATTAAGCTCCTGGCTGGTGCACCATGGTAGATTTCATTTTCAGGAACAGCTTGGGCCCCCTCCCCTTTTCTGTCTTGCACGTCATAATCACTCCTCCAGCCTATAGGAGCTGCGTCAGAAAAAAAAATCAGCTCAGGACAAGTCCTGATGATGTTATTAGCATGAAAATAGTTGCTCTTACGTGTTTAGGAAAAAGTTAAAGGGGGAAAAATAATAAGGGGAGAGATGAATTCAGCCCTGGCTCTTGAAGCCAAAGGACAGATCCAGCAAGGTTGGCTGTAGACACAATCAGCTTCCGTTTTAATTCCATTAAATATGCACCACGTGTGGTGTACTGTGCTGGGCATCGGGGACGCAGAGGTGAGCAAGACAGATGCTCACGGCAGCAACTAGTCAAGGAGACACATAGTTAAACAAGAAATCTTAGCGAAGGGTAGTAGCAATTGCTATGACGTATTGCTTATTATTAATACATGAGCATTCAGAAGGTGCACCGAAGTGTTCTAGAGGAATCAAGGAAAGCTGCCTTGAGGAAGTGATATTTAGACTGAGACTTGGCAGAGGGTAGAAGAACTATTTTCCCAGGGGAGCGCCCTGTTTTTTGGTAGGCAGTGAGGACTACTTGGTAGCTTGGCTCCAAGGCGGCCACCACTGATTCCGTTCCTCTTGCACAAGCACATCATTCCCCCAGTGAGAAGTGGAATTTATTTCCTTCTCTTTGAATCTGGGCTGGCCTCAGTGGCTTGGGTTGACAATTTAACATGGCAGAAGTGACATTCTGGGACTTTCAAGAGCATCTCTGGGGAAAGCCAGTGACTGAGCGAGAAGTCCAGCTGTCCTGAGACCACCCTGCTGTGAGAAGCTGCAGTTATATGAAGAAATATTATAGCTTGACAAGCTGTGGAAGGGTTGAGGGAGGGGGAGAAGGAGAGAGACAGAGAGAGGAAGAGGAAAGGGAGACACTAAGGCTCAGATGAGTGAAGACGCCATCTTGGAAGTGATCCACCATCTGTCCCAGTTGGTGCCATGTGACCAACCACCTGGCTGTATCTTCTCTGAATTCCTGACCCACAAAATAAGAGGCTTGTTATCAGCCACTGAGCTTTGAGTCGCTTGTTATGCAGTAACAGGCAACTAGAAGAGAATTGATACCACTTGAGAAATCGCATCTAAGGCACTACACCTGAAGCACCTCTGCCGTACTTAGGTCTGGCTTAGAGGATGAGATCCTGGACTTTAAAATCTGAGCCTGATGCCATAAAGGGATGAGGCTTGGAAGTCTTAGCAGGAGTGAGTGTGTTTTGCATGTGGGAGGCTTGTGAATCATTTAATTGGTAGCCAGATGGCTGACTGTGGTGACCGGTCTCCAAAGATGACTTTCCAATGAGCCAAGCCTCCCAGTATTCCCAACCGTATGGAGCCTTCTCCCCTTGAATCTGGGCTGGGCCTGTGACTTCCTCTTGGCCAAGAAAATGTATCACAAGTGATCATTTGTGAGGCTAGAAGCCTTGTAGCTTTGGCCTGAGCCTCTTAGAATGCTTACCTGATGCTACCTCTTGAAACCCAGCTGCCTTGAAGTCCAGCTATAGGAAGCCCCACCCTCGTGGAGGCCACATGTGGACACTCTGGCTTAAAGTCCCACTTGGGCTTCAAGTCTTTAGTTGGCATCAACTGCTAGCCGTAAGTGAACCACCATGATCGTTCAGCTAGGTCAAGTTTCAGATAGCGACAGTCCTGTCTGACCTGAGAGATCCTGACTGAGGACCACGAACTTTGGATGAATTAGCCCCGAGCCGTGAAAGGTAATAATTGTTAAAATTTTTTTCAACTTTTTTTTTGGAGACAGAGTCTTGCTCTATCACCCAGGCTAGCGTGTGGTGCTGTCATCTTAGCTCACTGCAACCTTAAACTCCTGGGTTCAAGTGATCCTCCTGCCTCAGCCTCCCAAGTAGCTGGAACTACAGGTGTGCACCACTGCACCCAGATAATTTTTGCACTTTTTGTAGAGATTAGGTCTCGCTCTTGCTCAGGTTGGTCTCGAACTTCTGGCCTTAAGCAATCCTCCCGCATTGGCCTCCAAGATAACTGTTGATTGAAACCACTAAGTATTGGGGTAGTTTATTGTGCCACAATAGAAGAGAAACCATTGCAATTAGTGTTTCATTTGGAAGACTCCATTAACAAAGCCTAATGTAGCAAAAGAATTTAGACTTGGTCAGGCCCCCAAAGTTTGAGAAATTAAAATGTAGCATTCCAGATACTGAAAGGTAAATAAACTCTTTTAGGTTAGCTGGAAATTATTTGCAAATCATCATGTCATTGATCATGATTATATTTTGTTCTACTTCAATGTTGAGTTATATCCTCTTCCTCCCTAATTCATTTTTACCAGTGAACAACACAAAAATGTCTATCAGGTGCCTATCTTCTGTATGTGTTAGCAATCAAAGCATCAGTCAATCCATCGGCAAATAAGAGTTTATGATCTCATATGTATGGCATATATATGGCACAGTGCCTGTTGTTAGGTACCCTAAGCATTTCCTAATAATGTCTTTCTAGGTAGTTGGTGGGAAAACACAAAGCTCTGAGCAGGAGGAGATGTTACAATCTATCACAGGGTCTGGCACACAGCAGATCCTTAGTAAGTCCCAATTCAATGAATCACGTGGGAAGTCAGTGCCAAGTGCTGGTCACCAACTCAAGTCCAGGCGAAGCTGTACCTTCTGCAACACTTAAATGCTATATATGCCTCAGGTGCTGGCCTGCAAGTCTCTAAGCTCTTTAATCAGTGTCAGGATCAGGGAGGTCAGCACTAATAATGTTTGAAATATATACACACACGTACATATAAAATCTTCCCTCCCTCACACCCCCTTCCCCTTCCCTTTTGTGCAAGGGAATATGTCAGACACTGTAGAGTTTATATAAATGTTTATTCGTAGCCTGAGCTCTTAAACATGCCCAAGATTCTGAATTACCCAATCCTTCCTTTTTAAAAGGTTGTGTGAAACAGTATATTGTAGAGCAGTTTAAACTTCAGAAGGAAAAGCCCTTAATAAATACAAAGCAGCATGAAATAAAATCAGCCTAAGCACTTCCCTGTGTTACAGCAGTCTTATACTTGAACTCAGACATAGAGACACAGGGGCTGGTTCAAAGCACAGACAACAGGTTATTTATGCCTAGAGCATCAAAAGACCCAATTCGCCAACCTGTCTGACACTTTGCCTGCAATTCCACCACAAAAGGCATTTCTTTGGAATTGGCGTTTTTTATTCACAAGACATTTGTTTGCAAATATATTGTGAAAAAGCGGTAATTGAACCACAAGGAAACCAAAGGAGAACAAGACCATGAATACATGGGTGGCAACTGAGGTGAGGATGGAGACATCTGGGATCTCCACATGACGGGTGGAGGCAGAGGACATAGAACCACCGCTTCACACATTCACTCAAAAGTTGCCTTCAAATGGAGAATCGGACAGAATAATTATAGTGAATCCCTCAAGATAGCAGCACAGGGCAGTGGGAAGGGAATGGTGGAAAATTCAGGAAGAGAACAAAAACTCATCGCTCTACTTTTATCTGTTTCATCTTTCCTCATATTCATGAACATGCCTAAGTTTTGCTTTTTTTTATTTATTTATTTATTTTTTTTATTGGGGGAAAACTACAAAGCATTTACAGTATAATGTCAGCCCATTATTTGAAGTGAGGTGACACAAGACCTGAAGAATGGGTTCCACTTGTACTCACCATCAAATTGGTATTGACTGATTAACACTATGGTGCCCAAAGGGTGGGAGCGAACACTGGGGTATTGGGGGATGGGGGTAGACCCAAGTCTCAGTTTAATACAGAGTTTTAACAAAAAGTTAATCATCTCCCTCTCTAATATTATCCCTCTAGGTTTCTATTGTTTGGTGTGTAATCTTCCAAATCATCTCTATGCTTATACCACATATAAATATACACATGTAAAGAGCCCATCCTTCCTTGCTTTTCCCCTCCCCTAACCCTTTCCCCTATTAAGGCATTTTTCCAAATATTAGATCATACTACAAACCAAAGGTCATGAACTGATGGCCTGCAGTCTAGATATAGCTGGGAAAAATGTTTTGTTTGAAGAACATTGGGGAAATTTAATTTAAAAAATTGGAAGGTCTCAATTCACAAGACTACATGGTAATATTATTGATGCTGCATGGGCTTTCCAATTGAACATGCCCCACTCCCTACTATCTATACCTTGCTCATTCATCTTTCTGTATTACTGGCCTATTACAAGCATTTGAGTTTGTATCCTTCTGATGTTACTTAGAAACTTGTTTTTTGCATTTAACATTATAACATGGTGTTGTCAATTAGAATTAGATTCAGTTGCATATAACCCAAAACACCAAATTACAGTGGCTTAAACGCTAAGGGTTTATTTTTCTCTCCTGTAAAATAAGTCTGGAGGTGGGTAGTCCAGGGTCACGAGGAACCGGGACTCCTTCTATTTACCTTCCTTGGGACATGGCTTCTAGTCTCAAGGTCATTTAATCATCCATAATGGCTGAGGAGCTCTAGTCACCTTACCTGTGTTTCAGGCAGGAAGAAAGGTGGAGGGTGAAAAACTAAATGGTGCTCCTCCTAATGGAGTCATCCTTCCTTAAAGATATTTTCCAGAAGTTCCACTCAACTACTTCTACTTATGTCATTGGCCATAACTTAATCACATGGCCACACCCAGCTGCAAAGGAGATTGGGAAATGTAGTCTTTTGGCTGGGCACACAGGTACCTGAATAATATCCAGGTACTGTTTACTAAGGAGGAAGCATGAGTATCAGTCTCTACTCCACATCCCTCTGGGTTATTATGGACAGAAAGAAGAGATTACTAGCTGCTCTTCAAGATCCAGCTTTGCCTTCCTCTGGGCTAAGAAAGCCCCTGAGATTAACCTGGCCATAGTGGCACTTGGAACAAAGGATATATTTCTAAATCTTTTGATTTTTAAATAATTCTTCATGATCATAATCTTCTCTCTAACGTCAGTATTTTTATTTCTTTAGGATTCACCAAAATGACATTCCTAAGTCCAATATACTTGAGTTTTGAATTGTTATAGATACTGCTGGATAACTTTCCAGGAGGGTATGGCCAGTCACATTCTCTGCAGTGTTCCACATGTCCATTTTTCCATACCGTTGTCAGCCTTGGATGTTTTTTCTTTTTTTAAATATTTTCTTCTAATTTATAATTTTTAAAATGTCTTTAAACAGTAGATATTTAATATTTATGTAAGCAATTATTTTCATTAATGGCTATGGGTTTCTTCCTTTACTTAAGAAAGTCTCTCCCACCTTGAGACTATACAAATATTTTTCTAAATTTTCTCCTAATTTTTTTAAATAATTTTTTTTTAGATTTTAGAGACAGGGTCTTGCTACATTGTTCAGGCTGGTCTTGAACTCCTGGCCTCAAGTGATTCTCCCCACTCAGCCTCCCAAACTGCTGGGATTACAGGAGTGAGCCACTATGTCTGGCCATCTTATACTAATTTATAGGTTTTTTAATGATTCATTCATTTAACATCTATTTATTGAGCATTTACTGTATGCCAGGCTCTCTTCAAATTCTGGAGGCAGCATTTTCTAGCTGGGAAAGAGAGACAATAAACAAATTAACCAATAAATAAACAAGACACTTCCCCTAGAGAATTGAAATATGGTTATAGTGGAGAGAGTGAGGCAGGCCACCTTAGATTGGGCGGTCAGGAAAGGCCTCCCCGAGGAGATAACTGATTTCAGAGAAACTGATGACTAGGGGGGAAGTCCAGGGAGAGGATGCAGATGGGAATGGCCTGGTGTGTGTGAGCTGCAGCAGGAGGGCTGATGTGGCTAATACATCAAGAGAGAAGAAGAGACACGTTGGAGAGGGAGGTGGGCACAGATCGTGGAGGGCTCTGCAGGGTACAACAAGGAGTGTGGACTTTATTGTGCACTGGAGATTTGTAGTCTATTTAGAATCTGTTTTTACATATAAGATGTGTGTGTCTGTGCACACGTGTGTGGATGGACAGTGTAACCTCTATTTTCTTTCAAATTGAGAGTCAAAATTTAATTAAAGTATTTGTTCTTTGCAGGAAGTGAGGGGACTAGAGTACTATCTCACAGAATCTTACCTTATTTCAAATGTTGCACAGATATTACCACTCCATAAAACATATTTTCAATTGAAATTAAACATATAATGAGTATTGTATCCTACTTAGTCTGTTAGGGCTGTTATAACAAAGTACAGGCGAAGCCTCCCTAATTTGAAAACCCAAAATCTGAAATGCTCTAAAATCTGAAACTTTTTGAGCACTGACACGATACCACAAGTGGAAAATTCCACACGTAAGTATTTAATACAAGCTTTGTTTCATACACAAAATTATCAAAAATATTGTACAAAATTACCTTCAGGCTGTGTGTATAAGGTGTACATGAAACATCAATGAATTTTGTGTTAGACTTGGGTCCCATCCCCAAGATATCTCATTATGTATATACAAATATCCCGAATTCTCAAAAAATCCAAAATCCAAAATACTTCTTGTCCCAGCATTTTGGGTAAGGGATACTCAACCTGTACCACAGGCTTCTGAGCAATAGAAATTCATTTCTCATGGTTCTGGAGGCTGGAAAGTCCAAGACCAAGCTGTGGGCAGATTCCACATCCGGTGAGGGCCTGAATCCTGGTTCATAGATGGCTGTGTTCTCATTGTACCTTCACATGGTGGAAAGGGTAAGGGAGTTCTTTGGGATCTCCTCTGTAAGGGCATTAATCTCATTCATGAGGGATCTGCCACCATGACCTGATCACCCACCAAAGGCTCCACATCCTAATCCCATCACCTTGGGGGTATTTCAACATATGAATTTGTGAGGGAAACAAGATTCAGTCCACAGCACTCAGGGATGTAGTCATTGAATAAAATCTTTCTAGAATTTCATTCTAAAACCATGGTTGAGGCAGTTTATAGGTCACATACAAAAACCAGTTTTATTTTTAGTCACACTATGGTTTTGGTCAAAAAACATAACTCTAGTTGATGAGCCATTTTATTCATTGGATTTGGCCCTAAAGAAATGACTTTTGGCCAATTCTGAATATCAGTTCTACATACAAAGGGCCAAGGTTTGCCACGAATGAAGACATTTAAAGGCATGTACTGTAGGTTTTGAAGGCAAGTCTAAAGAAGAGCTTCTAAAAATATTTTATACAATGGTGTCATTAAAAGAGTGAGCACACACGCCCCAAGATAACATCTGTGTCTGTGAAGAAGAGGACAAATTTTTGGATGCTTAAGTCTGCATGTGTAGATAAGTCATTTCCTTACAATTAAACCTTTTGACCTTTAAACCTCCTTATAATTAATTCCTCTTGACCTTGTCCATAATAAGATCACTCTATAATTGATAATGTGCTTTCTTAAAAAAATTTAAGCTTTACAACAACCCTATAGGTTAAGTATTTCTGTCAATTGCACAGATGAAGAAACAGAATAAGTGAAAGAGTGCATACTTAATTCAAACCTCTTGATTCCAAAATCTGTGCTGCCTGTATACACTAAATCAGTTGTCTAAGGCCACACAATTCAAGAAGGGAGAAGCCAAGATTCACAGCCCTTCCTTCTGATCGATAGACTGCATGGACATCTCAATCAGTTATGTATCTGCTCTTAATCAATGCTCTCTGTGGGTTTCACTGATCTGCCAGTTTGCAAACAGTCATCCCTGTAGTAAGGACCTCAGTTGACTTTTTTTTTGGCTTAAACAATAGAAATTTCTTATAGTTGTGAAAGCCAGGAACTCTTAGATCAAGGTGCCGGCCACTTTGGTTTCTGGTGAGAGCTCTCTTCCTGGCTTGCAGAAGGCAGTCTTTCTTGTTGTGTCCTCACATGTTGAGGTTGGAGTAGGGGAAAAGAGAGAGCGAGTAAGCTCTATAGTCTCTTCTTACATGGCACTAACCTGATTTTTTAAATAATAATATTTCTCATTTTAGAATAATGGAGATTGAGTGATGTGAATTTCTTGGACACTTTTTTTTTTTTGAAGACAGGGTCTCACTCTGTCACCCAGGATACAGTGCAGTGGCATCATCACAGCTCACTGCAAACTCAAACTTCTGGGTTCAAGCAATCCTCCTGCCTCAGCCTCCCAAGTAGCTGGGACTATAGGCTCATACCACCACACCTGGCTTTTTTTCTACATTTAGTAGAGACGAGCTCTCGCTCTTGCTCAGGCTTGTCTCGAACTAAACTGTTGAGCTCAAGCAATCCTCCTGTCTCAGCCTCACAGAGTGCTAGGATTACAGGTGTCAGCTGCCATTCCCGGCCATTTTGGACATTTTAAGATCCAAAGACATCCACTAAATTGGCATTACAACTAAAGAAGCCTGAAAAGGGGTCAGAACTGGGTTTTGATCTGGACTCTGTTCCTTAGTTTCTATAAGATACTAGGAAAATCACTCAAACTCTCTGGGCTTCTGTCCCACTTAGGGTTCTTAAATTTGATGCAAGTAATAGAAACTCACTATGGCTAACTTGAGCCAAAGGGAATTTACTGGAAGGATAATTGCTAGACTCATAAATGTTTGAAAAGTTGAAAGCGAGGTTTAGAAACTAGCAAGAACCAAGCAACTAGTTGACCTGAACTAAAAGGAAATTGGGATACTCTTAGGGAGGAATAAATGCAGGGCAGTCAAACAAACCCCATCCATGCACCATTGCTTTCCTTTTCACCTCTAACAAGATAATATATAAGAAGCCTTCTAACTCTGACATCCTTTGCTTCTGTGTTTGGAGAAGAGTAAGTGAGAGGGTTGCGTATGCAAACAGGGTGGTCAGAAATACAATACTTTGGCCGGATGTGTAGCTGAAGGCTAAGTGCAACTGAGGAAGGCTGGGCCACCACAGCACAGAGGCTGATGAATTTGGCATGCAGCAAACAGGAAGTAGAAGAGATCTTAAGCGAGCCAAGTGTTTGGGTAGACAGATTATGAGCAACAGGCACAAATGACATTTCCAACAAGCATTGGAAGCATCCACATTCTCCCAACAGTTACTGCCTTTACAAACACAGGGCAGTCTTAACCATGTGAAAGAGACTGATAGCACTTAGCACTGACATGAGCTTCAAATTACATTTGAAGGGAACACACCATTAAACCATGTACAGCCTCTGAAATCAAAAGCTACAAACTGGCAGCCTGCAGGTCAGCTTTGGCATGTAGAGAATTAGTTACTGTCTTCATCTGGTTTGTGCTGCTGTTAACAGAATACCAGACACTGGGTAATTTATAGAGAACAGAAGTTTATTTTTCAGAGATCTAGAGGCTGGGAAGTCCAAGACTGAGGGGCCAATATCTGGTGAGGGCCTTTTTACTGCATCATAAAATGGCAAAAGGCACCACATGGGTGAGAGAGAGGGAAGGGGGCCGAACTCCTTTTTATCAAGAACCCACTCCTGCGATACCAGCATTAACCTACTCCTGAAGGCAGAGCCCTCTGTCCTAATTACCTCTTAAAGGTCCCATCTTTCAATACTTTTCCACTGGGGATTATATTTTGAACACATGAACTTTCGGGGATACATTAAAACCACAGCAGTCAGCAAAGAGAAAAATGCAGATTTCAGATTTCTCTTGGGGCAGGGGGAGGGAGGAAAGGCTCTGGCAACAGCAGCCTTGCATTCCCACATAGCAACTGTTGTCTACTACCTTCTGTTGGCCCGTGGGCTCTCCACATTGCCACACCCTTTAAATGGCCCCCTTTACTTCTAACATTACCTGCCTAGACCTGGAGGCACTCACGTTTCTGACCCTTGATTTGACTACTTCCGTGACAAGCACCCAAGGCCAGAGTGTGGGCTACCAGAGTGGCCTCTGCTCTTGGGACTCCTTTGGTAGGATCTCTTCACTCACTACCTGTAACTGCTGGAAACAACCATTTATCGTACCCCTACCACACCATATCTGTTTTTGCTGTCAGAACCAATTTTCAAACAAACACATATTTCTCCAAACGACTCTAATTACTTGACAGTGAAAGTAGCAGTAAAGAAGCCTCATCTAGCATCTTCATCTGAAATGTAGGGGAAAAACCAACAATGATGTATCTGAAAGAACTACTTCTGTTTGACTTCTTCGAAGACAACCTCGGAAAAAAGTCTTCCCTTAGGATTATTTAGTGCGAATAGCTGTGGACATGCCGGACATTAATTGATGCTGCTGCTGCCCCTTAGTGAGTCTCCTCTGCACACATCTAATCCCATCAGGATGCCAGCCCTCACACACTTCCATCCCCGAACTCCAGCACACAATGTATGATACAATGTGTGATTCACTGTGGACTCTGTTGGATCCATTCTCCACAAAGGGGCCACATTTTCTTGCCTAAATCTCTTGACAGCTTCAAGTTGCTTTTAGGATAAACTTTAAAATGCTTACAGAAGTCTACAAATTCTTGCATTGTTTGATTCTTTCTTACCTCTCAGGCCTCACTTCCCAATGCATCTTTACTGACTAACTTCATTTTGACCACTTGAGTCTTCTTTCTATTTGTGGAAGAAGCCAAGCATGTTCCCACCCCAGGTCCTTGACACTTGCTGTTCCTCTCCTAGGGGGCTCCCCTTCCTCCTCACCTTTCCCCCATATCCTACCATCATTTAGGCCCTGGCTTTTAAATGCCACCTGGTCAGAGAGGTCTTCCCTATCTTCCACCTTCCTCCCATTCTGCCACTCTTCATCCTTATTTCTTAGAGTCCCCTGCTTTCTTCTTTCTATTGCTTTCAATACAATTTGTCTATTTCTTCTCTAATCTGTAAACTCTGTGAGAGCAGAGGCCTTATCTATTTTGCAGCCCACTGAACAGAGTCAGCACAGTCCCTGCCATAGCAAAGTAGGTGGGCAATACTTGTCTGTCAAATGAATGAATGAAAAACTCACATTCCTTCCCCACCCCCAGCTTAATACCATACTATATGATCTTCTGGACTGAATTGGACATCCTTTCTTAAGAAAAATATTTTTATTTTAGCCTCACATAGTTTATCACAAGCCTGGTGGAAAGTTATTAACCTTCTAGGTTCCTGAAGTGGTACTTGGAACTTATTATAAATGCAAATTTTCAGGCATTATTTCAGACCAACTAATCAGAAAACTTTGGGGGTGTGGCCCAGCAATCTGTTTTAACCGCCTTCCAGGTGGTTCTGATACACCTGTTACTTTATGCTTTGCAGTTTTTAACTTTAAAAAATTTTTTATTTGGCCCTTAATTCTTGCTATTACCCTGATAGTAGAATCATAGTACTCTAGAGGAAAACCTTTGTCATCATCCAAAGCTTTGAATGAAGGCCTATTTGCGTATATTACATAGAATACAATCCTGGGAGGTTTGCCTTCCTTGGGGGCACGGGTCTTCCCGGGGTGGGGTAGGACTACAACCTGAAGTCCTGTAACAATGCACAAGTGTAACTGAGTAAAACGTCAGAACACAGGCCGATGGGGCAGGGCGCAAGCCTTTGTTCTCGCGTTCCCCACTGCTCGCCCTTCCTGATACTGCTGTTTTCCATGCAGAAAAGCAGCCACTCAAGTTATAAGAATGGCTGCAAGACGCGGACAACGGTTTCAATTAGGCAGTTTTCCCCCGGGCACTGGAGAAGATATTTCTGGCTGCAGGAGGCGCTTCCACTCCTCAACCTAGCATAGAAGTAACTGAAACTAACCGAAACGCTTAAAGCGAAACACCTCTTGCAGCTTCAGAAGCAGAACTGGAAGCTCGGGCGCACTTCCCCGCTTCGACCCTCCCGGAAAACCCGAAGTGGATTTTCCCGACGCCGGGGCCGGAGCCACGGCCGGCGGCCGCGCCTCATCGCGCATGCTCCGTCGCCCCTCCCGCTCGGAGCCGGAAGGGGGAGCGCTCCGGGCCTGGGCTTGGCCTGGCCCGGGCGTCGGCACCGGCGGCCATCTTGGCTTCCCGGGGAAAGGCGGCGTGAGGGGTAGAAGTTGTAGGGTGGGGGCAGGAGTGAGGAGGAGGGAAGAGAGAGGGGGAGGAGGCCGCGGCGGGGCAGGGCGGGGACTGCCTGCCTGCCTGCCTGGGTTGCGGAAGTGATAGCCGCTGACCGAGCCTGCTGCTTTCTGGCTACTGCTTCGGCTTCCCGGCTCCCCCTCGGACGGTGAGGGCGGCCCGGCTGTGGATGATCAGATAGCCCCTGTCTCCAGCCGCCAATCTCTGGCCCCTACCAGCACGGAGCAGACAGCGGCGGCGGCAGCAGCAGCAGGCGAGGAGGAAGATGGCGGGACGGCTGCCGGCCTGTGTGGTGGACTGTGGCACGGGGTAAGGGGGCTGACGGGCCGGGGTGGGGAAACTGAGGCGGAGAAAGGAAAATGGT
The DNA here is from genome assembly GCA_963574885.1 of Lepilemur ruficaudatus. Taxonomy (NCBI): domain Eukaryota; kingdom Metazoa; phylum Chordata; class Mammalia; order Primates; family Lepilemuridae; genus Lepilemur; species Lepilemur ruficaudatus. Next base: position 11,798 of record CAUYRT010011355.1, on the reverse strand, counting down.
GGGGGAGGCCGGGGGATGAATGGAAAGGCGGAGTGCCGCCGCCGGCTGTCAGTCTTAGACCCGCCGGCTAGCGAGGGGTGGGGCCCGGTGGAACCAGGGCCTCCCTCGTGCGCTCGCTTCACCCTCCTGGGACTGGGACTGGGACTGGGGCGGGGGCGCGGGCCCAAGATCTGCCTCCCCCGGATCAGCTTCCCCTGTGCGACCCCTCCCGGCCCTTCCCCCACTGCGGTGGGCATTGCCGCCCAGAGAGAGGTGGGGACGGTCGCCTTCCCCAGGACCGCGGTCGCCGTGGAGGTGGTCGCCGTGCCCGACCCACCCGGCTTTCTTTTTCCTTCGCGCCCCATTCTGCCCGTGGGCTTGGGGACCGAGGGGATGAGCGCGGGGACTGGCCTGGCACAGAAGCGAGAAAAGAGAAGTGCTCCTTATAGGTTTTGCAAGATTGCTGTGACCGCACTGCCCCGGGTGTGGGTGGGGAGAGGGAAGAATCGGACTCTGGAAATGGGAACCTAGAGTGGGGCTTTCATTTGACCACCCACCTTCTCTGTTCGACTCCCGGCCATTTCCATCTCCCTCTTCGTTTTTACCAGTGAACCAAGTCACATTTTAATTCGAGAGAGGAAGATATCATGTGTTACTTCTCTCTAGCCTCAAAAAAGTCCCTCAGTGAGCAAGCGCGCTGCAACTTCCTTAGTTTTGTCAAAGCCGCTTCCTGCTTTCAATCTTTCATACCCTTATAAGGTAGTTTTTAGTTTTCAACCTGAACACATCTTATTAGAACTTTCAAAATTAAACTGGTTTTAAAGAGACCGAATTACCGGTGCTAAGCATCAATTTATGTGAACTTAAACTGTGGCTGTGTTCCACGGGGAGAGGAGAAGTGAAGCACCCTGGAAAATCAACTGATTTAAGTTGTGTATGTTCATTCTGTGACGGTATCTTGAAGCAGGAAGGAAGGTATAGAGGTATAAAGGAATGTGCTCAATTTGCAAGTAGTTTCTGATAAATCTGTGGTGTAGTTTATTAAAATATAGGATGGCTTTAAAGTGGTTGTTCCTTTTGTATTAATAGACATTTTAGAGAGTTACACCACATTCCATACGTACATAGAGAATAGACTGCCCATATTTTAATGTAGAATGACTGTTTATTTTGAAATGTTGGAAATTTTTCTTTTCTTTTTTCTTTTTGGCCTGTGCTGATTACATCTCTTTAATCCTTAAAACATTCCCAATTTTTTTGAGGGGGATGATGGTGAGGAATGGATTGCTAGTCTTTTATTTTCTTTTGTTATTCACCATACGATTGTTAAAGGAATGTATGTCCTTCAGTCTTTAATTGCTCTATGTAAAATTACTTCAGTCTTCATTCGCGTTACTTTAGCCAGTGTCACAGTTTCTAAAATCCCAGTCAGGCGGAAGGAAACAACCAACTTCTTAATATTTTCTCTAGGAAAACACTAGCCTAGATTAGCCTTGTAACATCTGTGTATTTTTTTGATGGATGCCTTTTTAGTTTCTTCTTAATCCAGTTTCATTTCCCTGAACCAGTACATTTTTTTCCTTCTTTTTCTCTTCTTAGTCTAATTGGTGTGTAGTTTTATTTTTAGGGTCAGTTTAAAATTAGATAGATGTAGCCTGAGTGAGTAGGACTCTTCAAGTGTGTTGTTAACGTGACAAATACTGCTACATAATTAATACTTAATGCTTTAGAAATTATTGAATTGTCAATAAAAATAGTGTAAATAATTGTGGCCCTAATAAATAACACCTTAAGTGGGATGTTATTTTTTTTGTTTCCATTTTTCCCTTTTTGAAACAGTTTTGGTTACTTTTGAGTTAGTACACTAAATAGCTCATTGAGGCTGACTGTCCTTAAGTGACCCCTTTCTGAAAGGGCAATCTCAAATTTAAAACATGGCTGAGTGACAAGTAGAAGTGGGGAGAAGGGTTCAATCTATATCTAGGATATTTTTGTTTTAATATTTCAATTATTACAATACTACATTTCATGTTATTACATTGGTCTAGCCACACAAGGAGAAATTGTTAACTGGACATTCATTATGATGTGAATGGAACTAGGCGTCCCTTTGCCACCTCACTATGTTTTATCATCTGTCAGAATCTGAAATTCCCCTTTTAGAGTTGCATTTATTTTGGTCTTTTTGGTCTTTCCAGTTGCCTATTAAACGCTAAAGTTACACCTTCAGTTTTATTAGCACATGGAGGATAAATCCTTGTGATTGGGCCCTTGAGATAAGCATCTCTAAGCATGGCCTTAACAGGGAGTTTTACATACTGTGATTCCCAAATGCAAATTGTGCACTTAAAATTTGTGTATTCCTTTATGCTTTAGAGAGTGTATTCACCTCTTAGGTCCCTAAATTACAATTACCCACTTAGTTTAAGTGAAAAAAAAAATTATTTTTTTTTTAGCAGGATTAGAGAATTGAAATTACTTTTTTGATGTCATCTAGTTAGCAGGGGATTCAGCCTGCTGTTTGAACCTAAGTTCTTCTGTATGTAAGCCCTGTGTTCTTTCTGGTTACACTGTGGGGACTCTTGACCTCCTTTTCAGAACTATACAAGTTGCTTTATTTTTGTTAGTAAAGTTAACTCTGTTTATTCCTGGTTTAAAGTAATCTTTAAAAAAATCCTAGCCTTATGAATTTGATTCAGTTAATTAGAGAAACCTTTCTGTGTAATCTTTCTGACTTGATTCAGATTTTTTTTTTCCTGGCTATGTGAATTCCTAGACTACTTCCTTGTTACTTTGCTTAAATTTAAACTCTAGAAAAAATTTACTCTCTAGGTTATGTTTCTTAGGAGATAATAATAGCTAGCATTTATCAAGAATTATGTCTCAGGCCCTGTGTTAAATTCTTTATATTATCTCATTAACTTTTCACATCAACCTAATAAGTATTATCTTTATTTTATAGACGAGAAAATTTAAGCTTGGTGAGGTTAAGCTGCTTGCCCAAGGTATTATAGCAGATAAGTGTGACAGAGCCACTACACTATATCCTCCTTATGTAGAGGACAAACTTTTGACATTTGAATTATTTAGATACTTTTGATTTTGGGTGGGAAATTAATTTATGATACAGTGAAGGCACAAAGCAATGTTACTAACTTTTGGATGACTTGCACTGGTAAAAAAAGTGGTATTGTCAAATCGAGGCTTCTGATATAATTAGCATTATAATGAAAATGTATATTATAATCTGTTCTCAAGAATCTCAATCGGAATGAGGTAAAATCATTAAAAAATGAGAGGTAGGTAGAAAACTGCATTTAATCAAATGTTAGGATATTTACTTTTCAGACAGTAGATTAGAAGGAAAGGAAGATTACTGTGGTCAGGAAGTTTTAGGAATTTGAGGTATCCTTTTAAGGATTTGAATAGATACACAGGAGAGCATTTTACCAAGAGCAAGGAAAAGCATGTACAGCTGAAAGAGAAGAGTAGTTGCTTTTGTGTTTAGCCCTCTTAGCGTGATATTTTGCACTGCTCCCCTCCTTTATGAATTGAGGACTATGTAATAACATGTGGGTCTAGATTTTGTAATGTGAAAGCAAACTCACATTTATTGAGCACCTCCTATGTAACAGGTGTTCCTTATATGACAATGAAGCTTTGATTGCAAAAAAATTTTACTTGATATTGAAATGTTGAAAACAGGGCCTTTAGAATATTTGCAGAATGGAATGCCGGGGGTATCTCATATATCTGGAATGAAGTTATGGGGCTTGGGTGCATAGTAGGAACTCAAATCTTTGTTGAATGAATGGACAAGAATTAGGAGGATGGTTTTAAAAAACTACATCAGAAACATCCCATACCCAGTGAATTAGAATCTCAAGGGTTGGGCCTAGGACTATTCATTTAAGTGGGCTTCCTAGATGATTCTTAAGCAGCCCACTCAGCACCAGCTTTGCAGAAGTTCTGAAACCTTCCTGCCAAACCAGGTATTGGCAGTGGGGATGGACAGAAGAGAGAGGTAAGTTTGGAAAAGATTTCTTCTGGCAGTTATATTGTTTTGTATTGTTTATTTATGAATAGCAAGGGCTTTGTAGTCAGCTGTTTTTGAGTTCATGGTCTGTCACTTACTAGCTGTATGCCTTTATACATTTCAAACTCTGCAGGTCTTATTTTTCTCCATCTGTAATTTGGAGATCATAGTGTTTACCTTATGGGTTTTTTTTTTCTCCTCTTGAGATAATGCATGAAAAGCACAGTGCCTGGCACATAGTAAGAGCACAATACATTGTAATTATTATAATAATCAGTTAGCTCCCGCTTTTTTGAATTGAAGTCCTTAAGGAAAGGAACACAGTGTCTTATGCTTATTTTCTTATCTCCTGCAGGCCTTGGCCTGCCTACCATAGTTCTTTGCACAGTCAAAATATTTTTGCTGATTTGAGAGATTATGAAGGAGGTGTAGCTAGGACTTGGCAGCTGATTTTAGTGGATTGTAAATAGGCATCAATGAATATTTCAGGATTGTGAGCTTGAGTGATTGGGACAATAAGAGAGTTGGTTTTAAGAAACTGAGTAAGATTGGAATTTGTTGTTACATTTGGAATGATGATCTGTAATTGGAAATGTCCTAGAGGAAATTGAAAATACAAGAACTTTAGGAATGAAAGTGGAGACTTGGGAATCATCATTATAATTTATAAATTGATGCTATAATAAGAATATTGAAAGAGAAAAGAGCAGAAAGGTTGAATATTAATGTTCCATCTTTTAGAAATTATGAATGTGTGATCCAACTTCTTGAGCATCACAGTAAGAAAAATGAGCACATGTGGCTTATGGTTTCAGCTGTACTGATCAGCTGTGATGTGGCCTTCTGGATCCTTGAGTACAGCCTTTTGACTGAATCGAAACTTTACAGTTAGTAAAGGGATTTTTTCTGTGAAGTTTGGATTCTGTCTAAGGGTGCGCTTGGGGATCTGGAGGGTTCCCCAACCCTTGGCAAAAGTAGGGCTAAATTTCCTTTGTCCAGCATGCTCCCCCTCCTCCAAGCTTGTAGAAATACTACATGCTTCGGCTAGGTTCAGAAGTGTGGTATGGTTAAAATGTAGCTTCGAGCAACATGTTTGCTAAAACAAAATTCCACCATAATGAAAACGTTTGAATGCTGGCCTATAATTCTACTGGAACTTGCAGCCTTTTTTATGATACTACCTATCTGTGATGGGCACTAACGTAAAGAAGCAAGAGCAAAGCAATTAAGTAATATTAGCACTACAAAAATATGTGCTATAGCTTACCAAGCACTTAAAACATTCATGGATTTTTAGATGACAGTGTGAGTTAAAGCAAAGTTATTGGATTAATGTTTTAAATTTGGTTCTTTAAAATAGGATAGTGATTAATATTACTTTTGGTGCTGGTTATTTTATAACTTTATATGGCCCTTTATATCATAAAACTTGACTAGTACCAGAGCAAAAAGACAAATAATATCCTAGTTTTTCTAAAGGACCATTTTGTAGGATTTTAATAATTTTGTTTCAGAATCTTGAGAATCCTTTCCAAATGTTGATTTAAACTCATGTCATTCTTACTTCTTGAAACCAGGAAAGGAATAGCTTGAATTGTGTAGCCAGATGTATTCTTTTACCCTTCTACTCTTCTCCCCACCCCTAATACATAGCTCAGAAGAATATTCATCTGTTCCTGATGCTCAGCATTCCATCTTTAAACATTCTCTCTCCTTGCTTTAAGTTGCCTTGCACATTGTGAAAATGCAGTACTCTTGAGAAGAGTGTCTTTATGCCTTTTTCAGTATTTGTATGAATAGGGGTTTGCTATCAGGAAGATAAAAGTCCTAGAAGGCGAATTGGGTGCGAAAGACCTTATAGTTGAGGTTTGGTTTGAAACTATAAAAATGTAAAATATGTTTTTAGTATTCGTCTGTGATAGTATTTGCTTAACGTTTTAGAGATTATTATAATGAAATTTAGTATGTTTTCCTTCTGCTGTAAGCATTTTTAAAATTCAGTTACTTTGAGGGTACAAACATAGCATTTAATGTGTATTTGTGAAACTTGCTTTAGTGAATTAAAGGAAGTGCCTAATGACTCACACAGAATTATAGAGCTGAAAAAAGACTTTGAGACATAATTTAATCCACTTTTCATTTACAAATGAAATAGAGGTTCAGGGTTGAGAAATGTCTTTTGGGGGTGTTCCTAATGATTAATTGATAGTATTGTTGAATTCTCTTGTTTTCTTACGAGTTCACAATTATGAGTTACAGTAATTGAAATTTCTTGTAAGTTGGAATAACCTAATGTGTGTTATTTATAGTGAAAATAGTCTTGGTTGAGGCCTGGTATAAAACATACATCAAAATTCTTTGGTGTTTTATAATGCAGAGGCGTACTCTATGGCACAAATGAAAAACTAATAATTTTATGTTCCCCAACGTAACATTTTAAACCAAGTTTAGAAATGATTTTTTTTTTTTTTTTTGGCAAGAAAGAAACTGATAGAAATGATTTTAAAAAGGAGCTGCACTCAATAGATGCCAGGACCAATTACCTTCCTAAAATGAGTGCTCTTTTAAAAGAAATATTCTTTTTCTGTTGTTTCAGAGATTTAAATCTTTGGATTTCATTTATTAAAGACTTGTTAAATGGGATGTGTACAAATAAGCCATTTCAAGACCCTTTATAAGTTTTGTTCTTGGGATAATTAGTTATTACCTTTTTAGAAACTCTATGAAATAGATATGATTATATAACCCCCATTTTAATGATGAGAAAAATGAGGTATAGTTAAGTAGTAGATCTAGAATTTGAGCCCTGACATAGTTATATTCCAGAGGCCATTGCTATATTGCCCCCTAGTTTGGGTATATTCAATGACAATAGTTGAATCGTTAACTCAGTTTTTAAGAATGTTCATCTTATACCTACTTAAAAAATAAATGTCAATTTGTACAACTTGAATTTTAGAACAAATATGAAATATGTAGGGAGATCTTAGTAACCATTTCATTGAAGTTAAATGATATGGGATTAGTTATCTGAATATTGTGAGGATATATATTGTATCTAACATGATAAAACTGACAATTGCTGATTAACTCAGGAAAGCTCAGTTATGAAAATAATGTCTAATTACATAGAACTTCAAAATGAATGCGTACATATTTATGAAGCTTCAATTTGAAAATGAATAATCTCTCCTGATGCCTTTATTTATTCCAGTGACTCACTGTGCATTGTGTGCTTATTAATGACCACACAAAATAGAAATGAAAGTCAAAAAATAGAAGAACTTAAGGAAATAATTAAGTACTTATTTCACTCTCAATTTTATGCTAAACACTATGGTATAGACAGAAAATTAACTCATGATTTTTTTTTTTTTTTAATAGAGAAGGGGGTCTTGCTATATTGCCTAGGCCATTCTTGAACTCCTGGGCTCAAATGATTCTCCTGCCTCAGCCTCCAAAATAGCTAGGACTACAGACGTGTGCCACTGCACCCAGCTTTTTTAAGAGCCTGATTTTATATTTGAGATTTACAATTTAGTTCTGGAACTGAAACTAATACAATAAAATAATTAAGGATAGCTTATTAGTATTTAATTGTTTGGGGGAGATTAATACGGCTGTAGTGTTTGGAGGATGGTTTGTGAAGGAGCTGAACTTGATCAGATCCTTGGAAAAGCATAAATAGAATGTGATAGATAAAAGGGAAGGAAGACTTCAGCAATGTAAGATAAGTGAGTTAAAGTGAAAACTCTGTGATTGTGTCTTTTTTGTTCATTTTCTCTCTAAGTTATAGTTTCGTGCATAGTATTTAATAATGCCCAGTAAATATTTTATTGATGAAGGGAAGTCAGGAAGGAGTTGTATCATATTTGGGAGAGGGGTCAGTTATGAAATTATACTACCTGGAATTGAGATATTTTTATCGGGAGCTATGGAATGGCAAGTAGTATATGTATTTATATCTTGCCTTATTTCAGAAGGACTTTAAATGGGCAGAATGGTTGGAATTGATTTGATGGGCAGTAGGGTACATTGTGTAGATGATTAAGCAGCAGAGTGATAAAAGTTAAATTTATGCAGTATTAGTCTGGGTCTAGTATTCTATTTTAAACAGCCTTATTGAGATGTAACTCACATACCATAAAAGTTACCCTTTTAATGTGTATTATTGAGTGGTTTTTAGTATATTCACAAGATTGTACAACCATCTCCCTTAAGTTTTATTTTAGTTATTTTTTTATAGTTGACACCATTGATTAGAATCCAGTCAATTTTAGAACATTTTCATCACTCCAGAAAGAAACCCCTCTACCCTTAACCCTTGGCAAACACTAATTTACTTTATGTCTTTATGGATTTGTCTATTTTGGCTATCTCATGTAAAGGGAATCATATAATTTGTGGCTTTTTGTGACTGGCTTCTTCCATGGGGCAAGTATCTACTGCTATAATCTTTGTCTTTAGTGGTGATAGTTGGACTGATGCAGTAGCACAGGGGTTGGGAAAACATTGTTAAGAACCTTTGAAGGGATAATTAAAGGAATGGAAAACAAGTATAAAAGAAGGCCTATGGATAGAGGAAAATCATCTGAGGAAGGAAATGTTTACAGAATACTTAGTGAATGCCATCCACTGTTATCTCCTTTAATCCTTATGACAACCTTGTGAATTTAGTTTTATTTCTTAATGCATTGGGAATAAAGTCTACGATCACAGAATCACAGGCTAGTAGATGGTGGAACAAGCATTTCACTCATGTCATTGTGATTCCAAGGTCTATATTCTTGTCTCCCCATTAGTGAAAAGGAGTTAAGATTTTAAGGTTTAGGCTTGAAAGGACTGGGAGAATGTTGTTTCTGTGGACACACGGAGGAGTCCAGGTTCTTCCACTTAATATTCTATCAGTCTTTTTGTGTCAGTTTAAGCATTGACTTGCATGTAATGAGAAAAACACTGGAGGGAATGGGAAAATTTTTTAAACAATTGTTTCAGTTTTATAGCTAATACTGTCTTATTCTACTTGGCAAATTTTCTTGTGAACTAGCCACTATAGTCTTCTTCTAAAATTTCCTAATACCAGATTACCTTTTTGAGCTTTGGTATAGTATAAAGAAAGCTATGGCTAGACTGAAAATTGAGATATTATGTGATTAAGCATTGGGATTAATTTGTAAACCTCCATTTTCTTTTAAGATTGGTAATGATATCTTATGTAAAAATTACACATGACATAGTTTATTTTTATGATATGGTAAGGGTAAGAAGCAAGTCATTGATATTAGGGTAGAATTCTTTCAACTTTAGTGACTGTCAGTACTAAGAAATTTTGGAAAATAAGATACGCTAGAGTTACGCTAGATCAGTAAGATTTATTCTATCGTAAGGTTCTAGGGTCTTGTATTCATTTTGTTATATAGTTTTAAATTGTTGAAATATTGAAAGTTAAAATTTGAGTGCCATTTGTCACTTACATAGGCTGCAGGGTCATGTACCGTATTTAGAGTAATAACATGTTAGTTTTTTTCTGGCATGATTTTTGTAGCTTTTTATTCCAGTTTATTTTTGAAAATTGTTTTTGTTTTTTTTTTAGATTCTGTTCCCACTTAGTGGTTCAGTATTAGCAACCTATCGGTATCTTTTAATATTAAATAGCTTCTTTGATGTCAGATATTTTTCAAAGTAAAAAGAAATGCAGACCATTGTATTAAGTATATACACAAAGTACATTCTGTCAACTACAGGCACACTTTGGAGATATTGCAAGTTCAGTTGTATTCCAAACCACTGCAATAAAGCAAATATCCCAATAAAGTAAGCCACATGAATTATTTCCAGTGCCTGTTAAAGTTATGTTTACACCGTTATCATAGTTAATTTTTGAGTGTGCAGTAGCATTATGTCTACAGAAACAAAGTACATACCTTAATTAAAAAATGCTTCATTGCTGAAATGTACTAACAGTGGTCTATCTGAGTCTTCAGCAAGTCTTAATCTTTTTGCTGGTAGAGGGTTTTGCCTCAGTGTTGATGACTTGCTGACTGATCAGGGTGGTGGTTGCTGAAGGTTGGGGTGGCTGTGATAGTTTCTTAAAGTAAGACAGCAATGAAGTTTGTTACATTGATGGTCTTTTCCTTTCAGGAAAGATTTCTCTGGAGCATGTGCTGCTATTTGACAGCATTTTACCTCACAGTAGCACTTTTTTGAAAATTGTAGTTAGTCCTCTCGAAACTGCTCCTGCGTTATCAACTAAGTTTATATAATATTCTAAATTCTAAATTGTTATTTCAACAGTGTTCACAGCATATTCTTTAGGAGTAGATCCCATCTTGAGAAACTGCTTTCTTTTGTTTATAGATGAGAAGCAACTCCTCATCTATTGAAGTTTTATCATAAGATTGCAGCAGTTTGGTTCTACCTTCAGGGTCTACTTCTAATTCTAGTTCTCTTGCTGTTTCTCCCACATCTGCAGTTAGTTCCTCCACTGAAGTCTTTAACTTCTCAAAGTCATCCATGCCAATTGGAATCAACTTTTTCCAGACTCCTGTTAATGTTGATATTTTGACCTCTTCTCATGAATCACAAATGTTCTTAATGTTATGTAGAATGGAGAATCCTTTTCAAAAGGTTTTCAGTATGCTCAGATCTGTCAGAGGAATCACTGTCTATGGCACCTACAGCCTTATAAAATTTCTTAAATAATATGACTTAGTATTTCTAAGCATTTCTTAAATAATATGACATAGAAAATCAAAATGACTCCTTGATCTATAGAATGGATATTGTGTTAGCAGGCATGAAAGAAAACATTAATCTTGTACATCTCCATCAGAGCTCTTGGGTGACCAGGTGCATTGTCAGTGAGCAATAATATTTTGACAGGAATCTTTTTTTCTGTCTCAATAGTGGGCTTAAAATATTCAGTGAACAATGCGGAAAACAGATATTCTGTCATATGGGCTTTGTCATTCCATTTATAGACCAGAGGCAGAGTAGATTTAGCATCATTCTTAAGGACCCTAAGATTTTTGGAATTGTACATGAACATTGGCTTCCATTCAAAGTACAGATTACATTAGCCCCTATTAAGAGAGCTAGTCCTTTGGAGCCAGGCATTGACTTCTCCTCTTTAGCTATTAAAATCTAAGATGGCATCTTTTTCCAGTATAAGGTTGTTTCATCTACATTGAAAATCTCTTGTTGATTGTAGCCAGCGTTATCAGCTATCTTAGCTAGATCCTCTGGCTAACTTGCTTCACTTTCTGCGTCAGTACTTGCTGTTTGACCTTGTACTTTGATGTTATAGAGATGGCTTCTTTCCTTAAACCTTACGAACCAACGTTTGCTAGCTTCCAACTTATTTTCTGCAGCTTCCTCGCCTCTTTCTGTCTTTGTAGAATTGAAGAGACTTAGGATCTTGGTAATTAGTCTTAAGGGAATGTTGTGGCTGGTTTGATGTTGTGTCCAGACCACTCAAACTTTTTCCATATCAGCAATAAGGCTGTTTTGCTTTCTTCTTGTTGTTGTGTTCATGGGTGTAGCACTTTTAATTTCCTTCAAGAACTTTTCCTTTCCATTTACAACTTGGCTAACTGTTTGGCACAAGAGGCCTAGCTTTTGGCCTGTCCTGGTTTTTAACATGCCTTCCTCACTAAGCTTAATCATTTCTGGCTTTTGATTTAAAGTGAGAGATGTATGTGCCAGGTGTTTTGGGGTGTGCCTGTAATCCCAGCTATGGGAGAGGCTGAGTAGTAGGATCACTTGATTCCAGGACTTTGAGGCT
>CAUYRT010011352.1:0-26669 GCA_963574885.1 Lepilemur ruficaudatus | reverse complement strand
CTTATTGCTGATTATAGTCACTGTGTTGTGTTATCAAATACTGTTCATTCTATCTATTATATTTAACTATATTTTTGCACCCATTAATCATCCCCACTTTATCTCCCCCTCCCCACCGCCCTTCCTTGGCTTTCCAGGTATTTTTTTAATACAAGGGAAAGGTATCATTGATTCATGTATAACAAGCTCACCATTTAAGAGGAAAATAAGCCCTGGGCTCATTTCTGGATAGCTGGTGGGAATCAGCCTTTTATGTGACACTGTACATCTAGGGAAGTAACTTCTAAATTCCCAGAACGGGGAGAGCAAAGGTGAATGCAATACCAGTTACATGGTGACCATTAATCCTTGTTCATATAGTCATTATGTCAATTCAGTTCAAACACAGAGGAAGAAGTAATGACTTCAGAATCACATGCCTCCTGTGGGAGAGAAGTGACCCAACCCTGGGAAGCGACGCAGCCTCCTTTTAGGCATATAGGAATAGAGTCTAAAAGTACACAGTGTGCCACATATCCACACATTTAATAGAGCGTTTGTATCCATTAGAAAACAGTTCTCCCCAAATGCCGTCTCCTTTAGTGTGGACAAACATCCTGCAGCTTAACTACACGGTCAAAAAGCTGAGCAAGGGGAAGAAACTTGAAAGCTCAAGACGAGGAGACATTGGAAACGCGCATTTATCCGGAATCAATGTAAAGCAACCCAGAAAAATGGCATCTTGCTTAAGGGGAAATGATTTGATTGTACAAGTTGAGCTCTATAAAATGTTGAGAAAAGCATCTATTGCATAAATGGCCTGATCTCTAACATAATTTTTCTGGTCTAGGTAAAACACCGGATCTGTTCTTTGTGTTTATGCTGTGCAGTTTTTATCCGGGAGCGTGCTGGTAATTTTGCTAACCATTAGCACTCTTTAGATTTTCACATTCTAAATTCTTCTCTGCAAAGGAAGTGAAGCCATGAAGGGAGATATCTTTAGCCACCCAAGTGTTTCTTCCTCACTAAGCATGTTTGCCACTCTAGAACGTGCGGGCGGAGGGTGTCACACACTCATAGGGCCAGGACAGATGGTAGCCCTAGGAAGGAACTTCAAGTGAGACGTAGGTAAAAAATGAAGGCTCTAGCTGTATAAAGAGAGTAGATATGTCTGTGGCAGGGTGGGCATACAGAGTGATCTGGACAAGGGTGAAACAATGCATCAGGTTTCAAGCAGTGGCTCCCCCAGTTTTTCAGTTCACTGTTGAGTCCACTTGCCAGCAGGTGTTCTCTATCCCCTGCCTTCCATCTTCATAATTCTCTACCAGGCACTAATTTTGAACCCCAGACACCAAATAATCAAGGCCCAGCTGACTGCAACCCAGGTCCTATGCCTGGCTGATCTGCAGAAGGGAGGTGCTTTCTAATCTAGGTAATGAGTTGAATTTGTAGAATAGTTAACTGGGTTTTGTTTTGTTTTGTTTGAGACAAGTGGGCACAGGCCAGAGTGCAGTGCTGTCATCACAGCTGACAGCAGCCTCAAACTCCTGGGCTCAAGTGATCCTCCTGTCTCAGCCTCCCAAGTAGCTGGGACTACAGGCTTGCACCATTATGCTCAGATAATTTTTCTATTTTTAGTAGAGATGGGGTCTCACTCTTGCTCAGGCTGGTCTCGAACTCCTGAGCTCAAGTGTTCCTCTCACCTCAGCCTCCCAGAGTGCTAGGATTACAGGTGTGAGCCACCGTACTCAGCCTAGCTGGTCTTATTTTAAATAATTTCCTTTGAGACTGATAAAAATATTTTTTTACCGAAGAAATTCCCTCCCAGATGGGTCCTCCCCCTTTCTCATTCATGGAAGCAAAGCAGTTTGGCTACTAGGATAGAAGTAACTTCATATTTTAAAATTTTTTATCTTTGACTCCATTTGACAAATCTGGTTTTTTTATTTTTTTTTTACAACAGGCAGTCTGAGCTCTCTTATATCTTTCTTTGGCCTCATCCATTGGTCCTGATAAACCAATATTCTCCTTTGTTCTTGATTTTGAAGGAAACCAAAATATTCCTCTCAAAAACACTGGGAATTGTTGAGCTAAAAAAAAGGTTAAAAATGGGCTGGGCACGGCGGCTCATGCCTGTAATCCTAGCACTCTGGGAGGCCAAGGCGGGCCCATCGCTCAAGGTCAGGAGTTTGAAACCAGCCTGAGCAAGAGCGAGACCCCCATCTCTACTAAAAATAGAAAGAAATTAATTGTCCCACTAAAAACACATAGAAAAAATTAGCCGGGCATGGTGGCACATGCCTGTAGTCCCAGCTACTCGGGAGGCTGAGGCAGCAGGATTGCTTGAGCCCAGGAGTTTGAGGTTGCTGTGAGCTAGGCTGATGCCACGACACTCTAGCCCAGGCAACAGAGTGAAACTCTGTCTCAAAAAAAAAAGAAAAATGCTGGGGCACACCCTACCCCTCCTCTCTGCCTTTCCTACCTAAAGATAGACCCATTCACAGCACTTGCTTATCAGCTCAGAAACAGAGCCAGAGATAGCAGCATCTAGGAGCATACTTAATCTTCCCATAAATTTACCTCCCCACATTTTCCTGCCTTTTGGAAGCCTGAAGATACTCTCTTCCTTGCCTTGTCACTATACAGGGTTTATGGCTCTTTGTTAAAATACTATTTAAGCAAGGCCCTTAAGCCACTGCCTTGAGAGAGAAATACTTTTGAGCTGAGGCCTCTCCCTCGTGATGAGTACAGCAGGTATGTGTTAATAAACTTCTGCTCAGTTTTTCTTTTGTTAATCTGACTTTTGTTTTCAGAAAAGTGACTCAACTAAGAACCTAAAAAGTGAAAGAGAAGAAATTATTTTCTCCCCCCCCCCACCTACTAACACAAGATGTAATTAATCCATGGTCTCTTTGTTCTTGTGGCACTCATATAGTATTTTTAATATGACATGGCTGACCTTAAAAGAATAAACAATCTCTTCTGAAGGTCTCTTTAGAGTTGCTTATTATAGAGCTGTCTGGAGGTAAGAAAAAGGCCCCAAAGATCTTTTTTGACCCAATTCAGTCCTGGGGTTCTCTAATTTTAAGGAGGAATTTTTGTAAATTTCTTGACTGAGTTAAATGTGCTCATTTCAGCACAGTGAGCAGCTTGATACATGATCACACCTAGTATTAATATTAAGAGAAGATGATATTGAAAATAGTGACTTCTCATTCATCCATCCATTCATTCATCAGACCTTTACTTAAGAAATCAAAAGGCCAGGCTCTAAGAGCTCAGTGTACAATAATGAGTAAGGTATAGCCTCTGCCCTTGGAGGGGAGACAAATACTTGCCATCAGTGTGGAAAGTACCATAGTGAGTGTGTACATCAGATACAACAGTGGACCCCAGAAAGGGGTGATAAACTCAGTCTAAGGAATCCAGAGAGACTTCACTGAGCCTTGAAGAACAGAACACTTCCTGTTCTTCCTTGATTTTTATGGTACTTAATTGATAAATGTGCAATAGAGGAGAATCATTCTTCAAACCAATCTCTTGAGTACCAAAATATAACACCATATTCTGGAAAGTAGGACAGCTTGTAATATCACTCGCTACAACTGAACAGGAAGCACTGTTTATTGCAAACGTGTATTTTGTACCTTTGCTGAAGAACGGATGTGATCTGTTTGCAGAAATTCTCTCCATTTTGAGAAAACTCCTTTAGGTTCTTGTATACTTTATTTTCCTGAGAAAACAACAAAACAAATAAACAATGAACATGAAGATGATGCACACTCCCCAAAATAGGGCACCTATAAATTCACAATGCTGTTCTAATGACTGTCATTGTAAATGATCATGCAGCCACAGGGATGCACGCTTTTTGGATGAACTCTTAAAACAAAGAATAAGTTTCTTTTGCCTAGATATGAAAGATCCTGGAGAACTCTTGAAAAATAAAGCTGATCTATCTGTTTCTCCTCTAGGCTGGATGCAAACAATTAAGCAGTGGGGTGCATTTGGAGTCTGGTTTCCTGTCACCCCTATTGTTCCCAGGAAAGAAAAAAGTACATTCTGAAGGATACCACACAACCATTTTGTGTCTTCTCTCACACACACAAACTCCAAAATAATATTCCTGGGGCTCATGAAAAACCATGAACCCATTAAAGTGAGCATTTCTTGGCTGAGATACCAAAATGTAAGTGAATAACTTAACAAAAGCTTGTCCTAGTCCCCTCTGTGACTCATTTAACTGTAGTAACAAGAGTGTCATAATAATGAGTTGAACATTTTGGTTAAACCGAACCTTTATAAATATATAAGTAAACCTTTATAAATTCATTTACATATGAATTTAGCCTAAAGAAATAAGAAATTCAAATAAAAATTTTTGCCATTTTATTTAGAACTCCATAAGGTCATTCTGAAAATTGTATTTGTAAATGTAGACATTGATGACGATAGATTTTAAGTGCCCAAACAGAGAAGGTAAAGGGCAGTTGATTCTGCAGCTTTTCGTGACACAGAGCAGGTGACTTTGGCAGTGGGACACCCCAAACTCAATCTCAGAGTTTCCATCTGGTAGGTGCAACAGCAGATTGCATTTTATAAAATAGATTTTAGGCCTGGTGCAGTGGCTCAAACCTATACTCCCAGCATTTGGGGAAGCCCAGGCATGAGGATTGCTTGAGGGCAGGAGTTTGAGACAGCCTGGACAACATAGCCAGACCCCCCCATCTAAAATAAATAAATAAAAAATACAAGTAAATGAAAAAAAAATTAGCCAGAGTAGTGATGTGTGCTGCAGTTTCAGCTACTCGAGAAGCTGAGGCAGGGGGATCACTTGAGCCCAGGAGCTCAAGGCTGCAGTAACCTATGATCACGCCACTACATTCTACCCTTGGCAACAGAGCCAGACCCTGTCTCTTCAAAAATAATGAGATTTTACATAAGAGGACCCAAATTCTGTGTGGTTTGAGTGCTGTACTGTGGCTCTTTGCTCATAAAATGAGCCAGCCTTTTCCAGTGTTCAGATGTCTCCAGCATTCAGTTGGGCACCATGCTGAGAAGAGAAAAAGGAAGAAACTCGCTTTTCCTGAGTGTCTTCTATGCAGCAAGCACACTCCTGAACACAGACACCCTCAGGGCCCAGGAAGCCTTTCAGATAACAAAGCACTTAGTGTATGTTGCTAGCAGAGCATCAAACCCAGGACATAGGGCTGCAGAGAAGGAAGGACCTGAAGAAATGACCTGATCCAGACTGTAGGAACAGTCTTGTAGACATTAAATCCTTTTCTCTTTATGCAGTAGTTTAACTTTCCTCTGAATTTAACACAGAAAGTTATGATAGGATTTGGTAGAAACACTGTAGTAGCAAATGGCTTCACTGAAACTGCCTGGGACTCAAGGACAGTGGTGAGGGTGCAAAGCTTTGTGCAAGGAAATCATTCATTTCTGAAGCAGGGTTTGCACAGTCGTGTGCCTGCGGCACCAGCCGGGCCCCGGAATGTGTGAGGAGCTGGGTGGGACGGTGAGCTGGAGAAGCAGCTGCTGGAACCACTCTGGCTGTCACTGCCGCACGGGAAGGTGTCCCAGGACAGGCGGATCTCCCAGTTTGTCCAAAAAAGCTGGAATCAGGATTTGCATCTGAAATATGGTTTCTTAAAGGTTGTAGCAAACAATTCACAAATTTAAAAACTCTCTGCAGAGCAAGAAAAACACATTTGTAGTGGGGTTCTAATTTGTAGCCTGTGTCTTCAAGAAGAACTAATTCTTCTTTGAGAGTCATGAAAATAAAACCACTATTCAGCAACCAGGCTTTCTGATTTTTATTTCCAGTAAAACCTAATCTGTCATCGATGAATGATATGATACTATTAAGGCCTCCTTCCTCCCCTTACAGGGACACTGGGAAAGTTTTGGTGAGCATTTTGAAACTGAGAAGTCCTGCAGTAAAGAAACTTGTTTACATCTTTGTTTACTCCTATGTCACCTAAACATTTTCACTATATTCCAACCTAATCTGTTTCTTTTCTTCCTATAACACCTCATAGCATCCCACAAAACATACCTAGGTGTCATGAGAAGAAAATACATAAATGTTAAGCAAGGTACATGCCCCTAGAATAAAGTCATTTCTCTGCCTCCCTGATCCTTAGGTATGTATTAATAACAATGTGGTTAAATATTGTCCGAAAAGGTATGGACAAAAGTTTTGAGTTGAGTCCAGTGAAGGCTTCTTTTTCTTCTTTTTTGCCTTCTGGACTTGGAAATAATGGTTGATGCCATCAGGTGGTATTGAGATTGAACATCATGCGCTAAGATTATGGAACAAAAAGAGCCTGATGTCTGTGAAGGCCATTATATGAGCCCACAACGCTCTATTTTTGGACTTACCTTGCATGTGAGAGGAATACAGTGATTTTTTTTTAAGACATTCTTATTTGGGGTTTTTCTAATATGCAGTTTGCCATAGTTCTAACTCATATACAGCATTTTTAACTTTTTACTTTAAATTATGAAACATTTTTACATTTCATAAAATAATGATATACAACATAATAATGATACACATTATGTACTCACTACTTAAGTTATAGAGATATCGACACTTTGCTTCTGCTCTCTCTTTAAACAACTATTTTTTTCCTTTTCATAATTTCTTCGGCTATTCCAGGGTATTTATACTTCCATGTGAACATTTATCTAATTAAATTTTTTTTTAAATCCTTGCTCGGATCTTAATTGAAATTGCATTCCATATACGTATAAATTTGGAGAAATTGACTTTTTAATGATATTTAGACTTCCCATCCAAGGACATAGTAAGTCTTTTCATTTGTTCAACTTTTATTTTATGTACAATAAAATTTTATCATTTTCTTTATAGGTCCTGCAGCTTTCTTATTTGATTTATTTAGAAATATCTCACAGTATTAAGCTGTGCATCTTTATGTGTTATCCTATCTGCTTTTCTCTCCAGCCCTCAGCAATGCAGAAACTAAGACATCAAAGAAACCATGGGGCCGTGTGCAAGAGAGAAGTATTTGGATGCATGCTCACAGAGTAAGTTTTTCTGCTCTTAAACACTACATAAGGCTAGGACTGGGGATGAGAGAAGACACAGCAGAGAGGTGGATGGGAGGGACTTGGAGCCTTCAGAGTTGGGGGAGGAAAAGAACCTCCCATCAGGAGAACCAGGAATGGAAGGAAGGGACTCGGAGATGAAATGTCTTAAAGGAAGGGCCCCCCCAGCCCACTATCACCTGAGGACAGTGTGCACATTATACAACAGTCCCCTGTAGGAGAGAGTTAGGGGCCTTGGACACCAAGTGTGAGGGTGGGTGCATGTAGGAAAAACCCTGCCCATAACCAAAGTCGAAATGAGTAGAACCACTTGAGAATTTTTCTATGTGTTGGTGCTGTGTTTGCAGTTCCCAGATTTAGTAATGCATCAAAACTCCCTTAGACACACTTTTAAAAATACTGTCTCCAGGGGACTAGTTTTAGGGGGCCAAACAATCCTAACATTTCTAAACCAGTGACTAAAAACTCAATTGCCATCAGTGGCAGTGGCGGAGCCTGTGGCAAAATGGAGAGTGCCTGTCTCCCCAAAGGCGTTCACATCCATCTTCCCAAAGCAAGGGGCTGCTCAGACAAGCCACAGTCTATGGCTCCCATTGACCCTGGGGCTACCAGTGCTAGGTTTTGGAAGATGATTGTCTGTCATTTCATAGACTAGTACTTCCTAACGTTTTTTACATCATGGCACACATAGAAAATATCTGAACTGGAACAGTGCGGTACATGGACAAAGTTGTTCCAGGCAGAGGCAATTAGCCCACGGCTCTGCCCACCCCCGAGCCACATTCTGCCAATTCAAGAATTCAAGGATTGAGGGGATTCATATCTCAGGCACACCTGTAACCCACTCCTCAAACTCCAGAATGTCCAGGCACACACAAGCTGGGAAGCTCTTCAATACATGGCGTTGTCGTTAACTTGGCAATCAGATAAGAGAGGGGTGTTGTGCTTCTAACAGCAATGGAGAGAGTCTTTACCTTTGACCTATGTACAATGTGCTGGAAACTCCTCAATAAACCCTGATTCAGACTGAGATAAAGGGGATATCAGTAAATAAAAGAATTGCTAAGATTATTTACATTATCCCAGCATAACTCCTTATTTAGAATCAATGATTCTGTACCTTTTGTTGTGTACCATCCACGCAGACTTTAAGATTAAAAACCATGAAAAGCAGACCTGCACAAAAGTCAAAGCAGACCCCCAGAGACCATCTAGTCCTCTGTGTGTGTGTGTGTGTGTGTGTGTGTGTGTGTAATCAAAAAAATCTTAGAACATATCTGCTTTGAGGGGCTGAAATCCCTTGACCTTGGCTTTGGCTCCCCACTCCCAACCACTGGCGAGGACTCAGAAGGGGTTCTATGGAGCACAGTTTGGAAACCACTAAAGTCCAGTCCCCTTGTTTATAGCTAAGGCCCCAAGAACTGAAGATAATCTCATTAGCGAAGGACAGAACCATGACTAGAAATGTTAGGTATGCAAATCAGTTAGAGAATCTATCAGAAACAAATATATTTATAAATGGCTACTCAGTATTATCACACTAAGTTTATTCAGGGTGACAGTAACTTTTAATTATGAGCAGTACAGATGGCTTTTTTTTGGGGTTTTGCCTAATAAAGCTTTATTTTGAGCCTTGATGTGTTCAGCTTATTTATTTATTTCAGGATATTATGGGGGTACAAACATTTTGGTTACATGTTATGACTTTGCCACACCCAAACCATGATTTGGGGTGTGCTTTTTCCCTCCTACAAGGCTCACTGCATCCATTAGTTGTGCATTTACCCACCCCCAACCCCCTAATCCCTGGAGAATATTACTATTGTGTGAGCACCATAGCACCATAGTGTTGATCAGTTTGTGCCAATTTGATGGTGAGTACACGTGGAGCCCATTCTTCCATTCTTGTGATACCTCACTTTGGAGGATGGGCTCAAGCTCTATCCAGGAAAATATAAGAGGTGCTAGATCACCCTCGTTTCTTATAATTGAGTACAGATGGCTTCTTAATGTCATCAACCAGCACAAGAAGAAGGATTTTCTCTGGTCACCGACATATAAAAGGTGACTTTTTGGTGTTCTTTTCCCACCCACTGAGCTTTCTAATATCCCCCGACCCCTGCCACCACAAAATGTTCTTTCTAGGAAAGAATCTACAATTGATTTCGTATTTTCATAAGAATTTATATTACGTGCTGCATCTCCCTGGGATCATTAATTACTAGGAAAAAATGTCATTGTTTTTTTCTCCCCCTGATAAAGGGAAGATTGGTGGTAGAATATTTGGGACCTTCCTGATCCCCTAAAAAAACAAAATATATGTATCTCTCTCTCTCTCTCTTTCTCTCTCCTTTCACATAGACAACTGGTCTACATAGGCATTTCCCATTCAGCCATTAGGAAACTGTTTCTATCACCACTTGTAAGCAAATTCTGTTGTATAAATATTGCCATTACAAAAAAAATTTTAGTAATCTAGGCAACTGGCACATGAAATGATTAGACAGATGACTTGTAGACAATATAAAGTGCCTATATCAAGCTTGGCCTGGTAGCTCTTTCTGAATTTCTACAGTTTGCATGATTAAGTTATTAAATTCAGGTATTCTAGAAAAATTCATTTTGATGGATGCTAGTATGGAAAGGTTTTCTTTTTTTTTGATAATGCCGATTCTCATAGTGTTAAATAAACCATAATATTCCACTTAAATTTAATAAAATGAGCTTTGCTGGATGCCTTTCCTATGCCAGGCACTGTGCTACAGATTTCAAGTGAATTCTGATTCACTGGGGGAAATATTTCAAAGCACTGCCCCTCTAATTAAGGGAGTGCATGTATTTGTTGGCCATCTGTGTAGTATTTGGAATCTTCATGGCTAGCTGTCATAGATTACGAGATATAGAACATTAAAGAACATAGACTACTTCATCTCATCCTCTTACTTTGCAGGAGAGGAAACGGAGGCCCAAGAAATGTGGAATGGCATGTGACACATCTCACTAACACATGTTGGGGACGCTGCAGGCCTCTCAACACCCGTGCCAGACTCAGCCTGTCCCTCCATCTCTGCAGTGAGTCAGAATTCCTCAGATTCTGGGCCATTGCATCGGCATCATGTGAATTAGTTCCTGTCACCATCTGGTGGCCCAAGCTCAGCCACCAAATGGGCAGCTCAGGTTGGCATCTGAAGCAGCTCACAACCTAGGAGCAGCTGCTGACAGGAGGGGAGGGGCCGACCGTATGGAGTCCCTCTCTGGATACTGCAGGATAGGAATGAGTGAAAAGCAAAAATTTGGTTACAACTCGTTACTTGCCCTTGATTTCTATGGCATTATTTCATTGGAAGGCACTATGTTTTTTATGACTGGATTATTTCCTTTGGGGATCATTTAATCCTATTTCCTTGCACATGGATTTGAAGACGATCTCCCTTGGCATATTTTTTAGGTTTAGAAGCTAAGCTCACACAGGCACTAAAGCGTCAAAGCCCACAGCCAATTCTTTTCCTTTTCAAAAACAGAACTCTAAAAAATCTTCTTCAAAGAAGTTCTGGCGGTCTCAAGATTAGTTATACAGAATTTAGGCAAACTTTGTACCGCCCTGGTGACAATAATTTGAAAATAGACACTAACTCTTCCACTTTGAAGAAGAAGGGCCTGGCTATCAGTCTATTTTCCCCATGAGGGCATGATCTAAAAGAGATTTAAAAATTTTTTTTGTACTATGGGCCCCTTCAGTAGTCTCATGAAATATGTTTTATTCAGAATAACATTTTTAATACATAAAATAACATAGGATTATAAAGGAAACTATATTGATATATATTTATATTAATAAAAACATTTGTAAAATTGTGATATTATGCATGCTCTTTAATTAACATAATAAATAACATGTCTTAAGAATTATCAAAATTTTTAAGTCAGGCTGAGTGTGAACAATATTTCTAGACATCTGCAACAACTATAATGTTATACAGAAATACCCAATTTTTATTGATTACAAAGTCACAGACACTGCTAGCAGTATTGGGTTTGTTGCCTATATTCAGAATGGAAGGAAATTCTAAATTTCACTTAGAATTAGTAGAAATAGATATTTTTTTTCCCACTAAAGTTCATGTGACACACTGATTTCCACACACATATGCGATGGTGTGGGTGAGGTTAAGAATTGTAGCCAAGACCTTATGCACTGTGTTCCATGCAACCCTAGAGACTCATGGAATGAGACATTTTGCAGGTGGCTAAAGCTCTGGATTCTTTCATGAAACTACTTAAGTGCTTCATGAAGGATTCATTTGCAATCCATTCCCTTGTTTTATTATGTCCCCAAGCTACAGACTCATCTTCATAAAGCATTGTTCCCCAAGTACAGGCTAAGGCTGTACCAGGAAATCAACTTGAACACTTGATTAAGATGAAACAATTGCAAATAAATAAATGTTCTGTGACTTTAGAGGGTTCAGAAACCCAGCCTGAGGGGATATCCGCCTCCCCATGACTCCCGGATACCTCTGGTGGCAATGAGCCCACGGCAATGACCTTCAGAGTTGTGGAGAGGGACAGGAGTCCTTGGGCAATGGCCCAGCATCAGGCAAAGAACTATTCGGCCTGGCAGGGAGTGGAGCTCTAAAGGGACTCAGAGGTGTCGTGATGGGATGCCCTGGGGCCTGCTGCAGGAAAGTATTTCTCCTGATCTGAAGACTGACTCTGATGCCTTCTAAAAGGCTGGTAGGCCTTCAGCTCCTTTTTTTCTTTCTTTTTCTTTTTTTAACTTAATTGAACCTGACCTCATTTTCCCTCTCTTCTGTCTCTTGCGCTCTCCCCCTGGTGTTGACTTTCTTTTTTGGTGACTATTAGTGGCAAGTTTTTGCCTCCACTTGTCCTGTCCTTGGTCCTCCCCTGCCACCCCTGCACAAAAACGTCATCGAGGTATCAGTGTTGAGACAGGAGAGGGTTTAACAGTTCAGTAAGGAAGCAAATTCAGGGAGAGAAAAATAAACCAACAAATAAATAAACAACAAAAGACTCCTATAAGAAATTATACATGATGACCAGTGGAGAGAAGACTAAGATTGAGGTCATTAAAGGGAGAAATTTTCATTCTTACAATCTAATATACAACTATATGTTGGAATGTATTTTTACATTAAGCATGTATTTTTGCATTTAAAAATGTAAAACTAGTCAGAGCTGTTTACTTTGTTGTCATTATTAATATTACTAGTCATTTAAGAGTTCATCTCATTTAGCTCATCTGATTCTTGTACTCATTTAGTGGAATAACATTATAGTTTCATCTCTTCAAATCATGTGCTGTCCCCATTCACTGAATAAACAAAAAGGAAACCAAAAGTCCTCTGCTGATCTTGCTCTTTATGGCTTTATTACAGTCCCCATTTATCTGCCTTTCCACAGATAGTTTTTTTAATAAAATACATGAAGGGTGACTGCAACCCTTTGCTTATGATGATGTCACCAATTTTAGCTTTTCCACACCATATATTGGGATAAGACATCCATAATCCTTGATTAGTTTATTTCCAAAATAAATACATTCCCCCTTTATTTTAGTTGCTTCTTACTTCCTAAATGACTTCTCTGCTATTGCTGCTAACCTTACAGTGTCTTTGGACTTTAGACCAATCTTCTATTTTTAGTAATGCTGCCAGGCCTGGAGCAAACACACTGGTAAACCAGTTTGAGAAGCACCACAGTCCAGACAGACCAGGGAGTCTGTCCTTCCTCCCGCAGGACTTGCAGTCTTTGACGCTAAACGATGTGGGGAAAAAAAATGCAAAAACCTTCCTCCCTGACTTTATTCTTAGAGCCAAAACTTGGCTGCAGACATTCTGTGTGTTTTTGTATCCACTCCACACATGACATTGGCACCATTAGTATGTGTCTTAAGAATGTTTTCCAAACAGCCACTATCTGATCCAAATGTGACGCTATACTCACTGAAACTTTTTCCAAGAATATGAGAATGAAAGATAATTACCTGTCCTGTCACTTCCTAGAAAAGGCTCTGCTTTAAATTAAGCCAAAGAAAAACCAGAAACTTTTGTACCACGGCCAATATCTAAACCTGTTTGGTTTCTAAGTGTCTCAGATTTCTTTAGTAAAAACCCATTAACATACGAATCTACCCTCCATCTCTCTCACATGCATGCACACAAACCACACCGAGCTACTCACCGAACAATCTGTCAGTGGGTCCCTCATGTTGAAACGTTTCTTGATTTTGTCCTTTCACCTACGTTCCAGCATTCTGGACGTTGCGCTTGAGGTTGGGTGTGTCCTGGACTTCCGGGATTCAAAGGGCCTAGAGTACGTCAGTCCTTGTCAAACACACCAAGGAGGAAGTTCCAGCCCTGGACTTTCATCCCGTTTGTTTCCTGTAAAAGCAAAGAACTGCTCTGGGTCAAGAGAGCCCGTGTGGAATGGTGAGAATGACTTCTGTAAATACTCACAGGGCGGGACCCTGAGTCCTAAACAGCGTAGCCTTGAGAGAAGGCCCAGAAGCTGTAAAATGGCCCCAATAATTCTGGTGCTCAGGATGATGGTGGAGAGACTCACATTCTTTAGCTTGGTGTATTAGTCATATTTTTTATTTTCTGTATTTTATGATGCTTTGACAAATGGGGACCTTGTGGAGCTGGGAAGAGACTGCCTCGCTCAGGGTTAGCAAATTCCTAGAGATAGCAAACAATTTGCTCGAGAGCATGCCTGTGATAAGAAAACCAATCAACCCAGAGCTCACACCCCCAACCGCCTCCTTTATCTAACGCTCACAAATCAAGCCAATATCATATCACCCCAGAACCAGGTACCAAACAACGAGGTGCCTAAACTTACAGAACTATAGCTACAAAATGTCCAGAAATCGCCACCAGGAAGCAGGGCATGCATTAACCACCTCTCAAAGCCTAACTCAAACCAACTCTCACTCCAGGCCCAATGGGACCAAGAAGCTAGACTGTCAAATTAAGAAGAATTTGCCCTATGTTTAGTCTCATTTTTCATGACTCAAAAAGATAGACAAAATTAGAACGCAATCATCACAACTTTTTTTTTTAATTGCTTTCTCTGCACCCGTGGTCTCAGTTGTCAATCCTTGGATTCCCAGCTAATGGTCTGTTGACTTGTGATGGACATTTACCAGGCTGTGGACAGCTTCTTCCTTCCTGGAAGGTGGGCAAGGGCAGGCCCCAGCCAAAAGGAGCCCACTGACACAGTCCAGTAAAACACTTCAGAGCTTACAAGCGTCTAGTTTTCACCTGCCCAGCTGAC
The DNA here is from genome assembly GCA_963574885.1 of Lepilemur ruficaudatus. Lineage (NCBI taxonomy): Eukaryota > Metazoa > Chordata > Mammalia > Primates > Lepilemuridae > Lepilemur > Lepilemur ruficaudatus. The sequence continues at coordinate 12,317 of CAUYRT010011352.1, read as the reverse complement.
CCACCCTCCACTCAAAGTCCCTGAAAATAATGTGGCAGAGGGAGGGACAAGGAGGGATGAGAGCTTGCCTTGCAACCAGAGTGGAGAGGAGGGGCTTAGGCAGAGACCACCATTCACACACTTAACGACATCCTCCCCCTTGGCTTATCCTAAGTACGGTTAGCACTGGAGGTTACGACATTGAGCAGCTGTCATGTGGCTGGAATCAGACAAGGCAGCTCTGCACAATGAAAGGAGTTGGAGGCAGGGTGGAAACTGAGGTTACTAACATGTAACTCAGATTCGCAGCGTAGGGCTTCTCTGCCCGCAGATGTTTTAGAGACACGGCTGCAGCCTGAGTTCCAGGACCTGGGGCAGCTCAGTGTCTCCTCTGTGATTCCTGCCCCATTTTTTCTGCTGCTCTTTTTTTTTTGTCTCAATTCAGTCTCAACTCAGTCCAAAATGGGCCAATTGGCCTCCTTTGACGTTTCTATAAGACATGCTGTCACACCAAGCTTCCGGTGGTTGTGCAGATCCATTACAGGTCGGTGGGACATTCTTACGTCCACACTCCTCTTGTGTGACTGTCCCAGCAGGCTGACTGGCTCTCCCTAGATCTCCTGGACATTTGCTAAATTAAAACACCTGCATTTTGCTACAGTATCCCCCTCACACACCGTGGTAAGGGCAGCAGTGGTCCCGGCTGAATCCAGACTGAGAATTAGAGTTCAGCTATTTGTTGAGCTTCTCGGAAGGGTGTTTGAATCTGTAAAAAGTCTTGATTTTGGAGGTCAGAGAGAGGTTTGTATCATTTACCCCTTGTCACAATAATGTTGTGTAACAAACAGAAAACCCAGTGGCTTTCAAATGACACAGATTTTACTTAGTTCATGAATCTATGTTTTAACTGGGTGGCTCTCCTGCTCTCCCCTGGGCTCAGTCATGCAAAAGTGGGTCATCTATCCAGCTCTGCTGATCTCAGCTAGGCTTTGCTGGGCAGGGGGCTGGCTGAGGGCTAGCTGTTGGCCGAGGCAATAATATTTCACCAGCTAGTAGTCTAACCAGGTTGTTCTCAAGGCATGTCCGAGGAGCCAGGAGAGTGAGTGGAAGAGTACAAGGTCCCTTGAGGTGCAGCTTGGAACCAACGCACAATAAATTCAGCCACATCCAGCTGACCAAAACCAGTCACAGGCCAGCCCAGATTCAAGGGGGTGGGAGGACATTCTTCTCCTTAATGGGAAGAGCTGACTGTCCCACTGCAAAAGGGCATCGATACAGAGAGGGGCAGAGAATTGGGATTAGTTTACATTCACTCTAATACAATGGTTGGTCAATATTTGCCCTTGAGTGACCAGAGAGATAAAGCAGAAAGGACAAAGGAGGGTATGGCTGGTATATTCTTCAGCCCGGGGTGACAGGTTTTGAACGTCAGCAGAGATTGGGGTTAGGAAGAGAAGTAAGAGGAGCTAAATCACGAAAGACTCAAGACAGATACTTGGATAAAGGACTGTCTTCTCTCCGCCCCACATCCCACCCTACACATATTCTGACAAGGGACACGGCAGAGGACACCCCTCCTGGGTGGGGGAGGGGCAGCACAGCAGGGTTCTCTAAGGCATCACCAGCACTGAGGCAGAAGGGGTGGGCCATTGACAAGGCCGTCAGAGCAGTCCAAAGTCAGGACATCTGTCCTCATGCGTGTGAGCTTTCCCCCCAGCTCCCTGACTCCCCAAAATGGCTCAGGGACATTTTGGGAGGAGGAGGCTGAGTCCCCATGTAAGAGGGGCGAAGAGCCTTGTAGTTTTGGAATTAATATTAACATGACCTCATTTGTACCTACAGGTTGATGATATATGTAGTGAAGCATCTCCTCAAATAAGGTATAACATACTCATTTTCTGAAAAATTTAGTGCCCAAAGCATCCTTTTGAGTTCTCTGTCCTCAGATGTGTCTCTGGTCGTCTGTTTCTGACCCGCGCTCATTCTCTGGTTGCTTTGCAGCCAGGCTCCCAGTCTGACTTGCTGTGTGACCTCTCACATCCTAATCTTCCTGCTTCCTCTCTCAGCCAGTGCTCAGCATTCCCCTTCCTGGCATGGCTTCTCTGTAGGAGGAAAACCTGCAGTGGATTCCCTTTGGGTCTGGCCTGGAAGCCCCTCCACTGGACTCCACCTAACACATCTTGTGCTGCCTCTAATGGAGGCAACGGCATTAGCACATATTTACTAAGTATTCGTAAACAAATGCTGGGTGTTGGTAAGTCAGTAAGAACAGGAGCCCAAATGCAATAGTGCCTAAGAACAATTCAAAACTTGCCTTGGAAGTTTCTTTAGTAGCCAAAGCATGAGAAGAATTGAAACAGCACAAACATCATTAATAGAGACCTGGTTAAATACCTTATGGTAACATGAACTCACATTTAGAGGACTTATGATGTGACAGGCACTATTCTAGGTGTTTTATAAATATAGTTGGCCCTCCACATCCATGGGCTCCTCATCTGTAGATTTAACCAACCACAGAATGAAAATAATAAAAAAAAAATACAACAATAAAAAATAATACAAATGAAAACGATACAAGTATAATAACTATTTACATAGCATTAACATTACATTAGGTATAATGAGTAATCTAGAGATAATTTAAAATATATGGGAGGATGTGCGTAGGTTATATGCAAATACTACATCATTTTATATCCAGAACTTGAGGATCTGGGGATTTTGGTGTGGGGGAGGGGTCCTGGAACCAATCCCCCCTAGATACTGAGGGATGACTTATTAACTTATTTCATTGTCACAGCAATCACTTGAGGTAGACATATTATTTTGATCTTTATAATACACATAGAGAAACTAAGGCACAGGCCAGTTAAGTGACTTACCCAGGGTCACACAGTTAGTAAGTGGTATATAGCTGGGACTCATCTGACTCCAGAGCTCCCATGTTCAATTATTACGCTCTCCTGCCAGTCAATTCAGATAATGGAATACTAAACATCCAAAGGTTGAGGATATAGTATAGAATATTTAATTATCTATATTGACTTAGGTTGCAAAGCAATAATTATTATTCTAGTTTGGTACCTATATAAGTAAAAAAGATCCAGGCACATATGCATTAATACCAGACAGAGAACAGTGTATCTCTGAAGTTTGGGATTATGGAGGACTCTTACTTTCTAGGTCATACATTTCTGTATAATTTTAATATTTGAAACAAACATATATTGCTTTCAAAACCAAAAAAGACAAGTAAAAATCTTTACAAGGATTTCAATTATGCTAACTTTAATTTTTAAAAAGGAAGAACTGATCATTGAAATGGCAACAGCATTCCTTATTATTTTATACCTCCAGGATTTTGCATTTGCTATTCCTTCTGCCCGGAAGTCCTTCTATCTTTATGTTAGCCTGGCCTGGCTTTTATTTATCTCCAAAGTCCAGCTTGTGCTGTTTTCCCCAGAGTACACTCTTGCCTTTGTATCACTGCTATCCATTGCACACACCTCTTTTGATTCATTTATCCTATTGTGTTGAAATTATTAGTTTAATGATCTGCCTCCCACACTACTCAATGAGCTCCTTATAGCCAAGTACTTGGAGCAAAGTAAATGTTCAATAAATAATTGCTTTCATTTGATCGAATTAGATACTGAGAAGGTGACCCTATTAGCAACTTCCTCTTTATTGACAAGGCAGAAATGTTGCTTGTGGGTAGGCCTATATCCTCAGCTCTCAGGAAGTAAAGTTCAAAACACTGAAAGAGAAGATAACTGCGACCTTCTGGGCAGGAACTCTAAAATGGGAAATGGCTCAAATGCACTTGGGAGGCTCTGACATTGATTAAGAACAGCCTTGACAAGCAGGAAACTGAGAAGGACTCAGCAAGAATCCCAAGGGGCCACTTAGAGAACTTTCTTGGAGATTTATTGGTTAAAAAGATATAAACAGATGAGGTAAGGAGAGTCTTGGGGTGAAGAATCAAAGCGTGCTGTAATGTTAAGAATAAGTTTGGGAAAGCTGGAGTCTAAAATAAGCTGAGTTCTGGAAAGTTTGCCAAGAACATCTAAGAGAATTTTTTGCTATATTCACAGCAAGATGAATGTAAAGGGACAGCACCTGGGCTTAGGGCAGCTGGCCTGCTGGTACCGAAGACCGAGTGAGCAGGAGCACTCAGCCAGGCTGTTGGGGCCCAGGGGCTGGGGCATCAGGCGGAGCACCTGGCCTTTAGCAGGTCACATCTTGAAAAGCACTTTCCCCCCAGGACTAGCTGTGACATGGGTGACATGTCTTGCTCTGCTGCCATTGCAGGCACATGAGAGCCGCAGGCAGAGTTCACAATACACGACATCACTTCCACCAATCACCCTCGGAGGGAAGTGGAGAAGCAATCTCATTTTGATTAAATTACTCTTTATTTTTAGTCTCTGGTTGCTGCAGTGATTAGTTTGTTTAATTTCCATAACTCTCCAAAGCTGGAAGATGCATTTTTGAAACCTTGTCTGAATTCATATATTAAAAAAATAAAAATATCTTTGCCCAAAGCCTCAGGAAAGGGGAGGGAACCCCAAAACTATCCAATTTTGAAGCACTAATGAGTATTTTAAACTGTAGCAGTAGCAGTGGGGCACACACTTACAATGCTACTGTTAATAGCCAGCATGATTTGTAGCATCTAAGGTAACTTTTATGCTCAGTTTGAACTAATTACACTGTGATTTCTTAAATTGCACAAAATAAGCTTTTTACCTCTTACCACTTCATAAAAATTAACTAATTTAAAAATTTGACCCCAAATGGTCATAATTAACTTATTTTATATATATATAACACAAACAGTTCTTATATTCAGTGTGCCAGGGTTTAATTTTGATTATGCATGCCCAAATTTCATATATATATTAACTAAAAAATTCCAGGTGTTAATGGAGAAAAAAGATGAAGTGAAATGATTAATTACATAAAAGAAATTAGTATAAATTTACTTTTCTTCAATAAGCCCGATGAAATGAAGACAAATGGACAACTAATTAACAGGCATGTCATCCTCCAGCCATGATCTATGGCTCTAATGTCCAAAGGAAAAGCATAAGAACAAGGACATTTTACAAATGCAGATTTGTCCAAATTACATTATATCTTTATTTAATAACCTATGTTAATATTCATATGCCATTACTTAACATTTTTCCAAGCTCATCTATGATCAGTCTTATAAATCTCGATTAAAACGTACACTGGAATGGCTAGCATAGGGTTGTTTTCATCTCCAGGGAAAATTATGAGTTTGGTATTTTTGCCTATGTAAATATAGTGTCACCAGCAGAATTTGTCCTTTCCACCTTGGTGCCCTCTGTACTTTTTAAGCCATTGATTTATAGTTATTTCCTATAAATCATTTCCAGGTTATGGTGATAAAATCTTAGAAAGAAAACAAAGCACTCCAACTACTCTATTTATTGTGGTTCCTTCTGCAGCAGCAACTGAGGGGCTGAGGAATAGGCATGGGAGGCTGCAGAGCTTTACTTTTTATTTCCTTTTACACCTTTGGAATGTTATATGATGTGTTTGCATTATCTATTCAAAAGTATTTACTGGCTGGGCACAGTGGCTCATATGTGTAATCCCAGCACTTTGGGAAGCCAAAGTGAAAGGATCACTTGAGGCCAGGAGTTCAAGACCAGCTTGGGCAACATAGTGAGACCTATCTCTAATATATATATACATATATGTATATATATAATTTAAAAATTAGTTGGGCATGGTGGCGCATGCCTGTAGCCCCAGCTACTTGGAGGCTGAAGTGGGAAGATCCCTTGAGCCCAGGAGTTTGAGGCTGCAGTGCACCATGATCACACTTGTGAATAGCCACTGCACTCCAGCCTGGGCAACATAGAGAGAACCCATCTCAAAAAAAAAAAAAATTATATACTAATTTTTTTAAGCCATTGCACACCCCTATGACAGAGGACACACAATGTGTAAAGCCTGTCCACTCAGAACTTAGGTTTAGTCAAACAGCCCTCTGTGTACTTGTTAAAAATCTTCCCCTGTTGTTTTCTTACTCAAACTATTTGACTCCTTAGCTCCTTCCACAACTCTTCTGAAATGGTTCTACTGCAAATCACTGGTTCTTTCATTCTGCCTCTCTGCAGCATTTCACACAACTGATAATGCACTGACGTGTATTTGTTCATTCATTCATTCAATCCCTTCTCTCAGGAAGCCCAGTTTGATGAAGGAAGGTTATATTATATTATGATGGATTATATCAAAGAGGTCTTTACAGAAGTGCAATGAGAATTCCAAAGAGGTACCCAGATCAACCTAGCTGGGGAAGAGAAGAAAGTTGGAAAGTGCTAATAAGAGATGGTCACACTTGCAGATGCTTGAAATGCATGTGTTAAATGTGTTTGCATATCAGAGTGAATGTTGGTATATTCAGAAAATTACAAATCTCTCAAGAAGGTCTTGAGCACACAGTTTGTGTGGGATTTTACAGCTGATGAGGCTGGAGAGATACCCAGAGGCCAGATCCTGGGACAATCCTGTCCCATGTTTTGACTTTAAGCCAAAGGTAGTTGGAGCCACATAGGGGTCTTCTCTCCAAGTAGGATTTTAAGCACATTTGTGATATTTAGAGTTGCATTTTATACTGTTTGGTCTGACAGCAGTATAGAGACACTAAAGAGGATTGAGGTATGGGTCAGGAAGAGTGGGAGCCTGTTGCTAGGAACCAGGAGGAAAATGGTGAGGTCTTAACTAACCTGGAGAGGAGGGGGTAGAGTTTTCAGGTGGAACTAGCAAGACTTAGTGATGGGTTGGATTGGGATAAGTAACACCGGAGTGGGAGGAATCTAGAATCTAGAATGAAGCACAGGCTTCTGGTATCCTCCTTAAAATTCCCCTCTCTATGGCTCCACAGGGCAGGAATTAATAGGATAAGTTTTGGAGTTTGGAGGATTAAAAAGTTGGCTACACTACACATTAGTATGCTAATTTGGGGAGAAATTTCTTAACTACCTTAAGTTGCAGTTTCCTGATGTGCAAAATGGAAATAATAATACTGTATACCTTTTAGCAGAGTATATATAATATGTGTTAAATAAACACTGGCTGTGATTATTACTGTCATCATTATCACTTTAATTTATTTTTTCAGAATAAAATAAGATGTTGATAAGATGATTGTATATTACTTGCAAAAACTCATGATTATGCTACTCAACAAACAATTTAGAACTCTTGAGAAATTTTAATTAATGTATTATATTCTTTCACTAAATTTTCCTTTGATAGGCTGAGGCTTTTTGTGTCATTATAGCTCTTGGAATTCAAAGATGTCATTTTCATTTTAAATAATAGATAAACAATAAACAATAGATACTGAGAATTTCACTTGGGCCATTAATAAGATTTTGAAAACAAATAACAATAATTAAAAAATCATCTCAAAAGTTACCAAGTTTTTTTTTCTTTTTTCCTGAATAAGTTGTCAACTTAATGCCTGATCACTCTTTAATATTTTAATGTGCATTTCCTACAAACAAGGATGTTCTCCAACAAAACCACAATACAACCATCAAAAGCAGGAAATTAAATTTGATTAATCACTACTATCTAACCCTCAGTTCCACCAATTGTCCTAAGGAAGTTCTCCATGGCAACAGGATCAGTTCAGTGTCTTGCCTTGTGCTCAGTTGTCATGTCTCCCTAGTCTTGTTTATTCTGGAACTGTTCTTCAGTCTTTCCTCGATTTTCCTCCCATTGAGAGATTCGAAGATTACCAGTTAATTATTTTAGATAATGTCCCTCAGTTTGGGTTCATTCAGGCTACATATCTTTGGCAGAACTATCTCAGAAGTGATGCTGTTTCTTACTGCATCCATTCAAATGATTCATGATTTCATTTGCCCCATTCCTGATTATGATAGTGTCTGCCAGGCTTCTTCACTGTAAAGTTATTACTTTAATTTTTGCAGTTGATAAATATTTTGTGGAGCTGTACTTTGTTTGAAACTAGGCAAATACCTTGTTCCGCATCAAACTTTCAGTCTGTTATTTATTGATTTATATCACATGAACTCATAGTTTCCCATTTTATTCAATGCATTATAATTCGTTATTATTATTAATTTTAATTCACCGAAAATCCTAGATTTGAACAGCAAGAGCCGCTTCAAGTTAATTGTGTCCTTAAGCTTTCCCCATTATTCCTTTTTTTTTTTTTGAGACAGAGTCTCACTCTGATGCCTGGGCTAGAGTGCCGTGGCGTCAGCCTAGCTCACAGCAACCTCGAACTCCTGGGCTCCAGGGATCCTCCTGCCTCAGCCTCCCAAGTAGCTGGGACTACAGGCGTGTACCACCACGCCCAGATAAGTTTTTCTATTTTCAGTTGCCTGGCTAATTTCTTTCTATATATTTTTTTTTAGTAGAGATGGGGGTCTTGTTCTTGCTAAGGCTGGTCTTGAACCCTTGACCTCAAGTGATCTTCCCGCCTCAACCTCTGAGAGTGCTAGGATTACAGGCGTGAGCCACCACACCTGGCCCTTTCCCCATTTTTCTTTGAGCATTTCTGGCCCAACTAGATGTTGCCCCAGCTCTGGATTCAGCTACTTCTGAATCCAGGTTCCTGGAGAGCCCTGGTTCCTTTTAGTGGAGAACGGGTTTAGCATGGCTTTAGAAACCAAGACCTGGAGCACTAGGTGTGCTGAGGAGGAACTATTGAGGAGTCATTGATTCTAGGCCTTTAGGGCCAGGCATGGTGGCTCACACCTGTAATTCTAGCACTCTCAGAGGCTGAGGTGGGAGGATCACTTGAGGTCAGGGGTTCGAGACCAGCCTCAGCAAGAATAAGACCCCCATCTCTACTAAAAAAAATAAAATACATATATAGAAAGAAATTAGCTGGGCAACCAAAAATAGAAGTGGATAGAGTTAGGGAATATATATATACACACACACACACATATATTTATATTATTTTATATATGCTCATATATACATGCAGATATATACTTACATTATGCTCACTCTAATATCTAGCTAGCTATTAAACCATACATGGTACCCATCAATTCATAAGTGGATTAAGAGAATGTGGTGTGTGTGTGTGTGTGTGTGTGTGTATGCCATGGAATACTACTCAGCCATAAAAAGGAAAGAAATAATGTCTTTTGGAGCAACCTAGATGGAACCAGAGATCAATATCCTAAGTGAAGTATCTCAGGAATGGAAAAACAAACACCACATGTACTCTCTAATAATTGGGAGCTAGTCACTGGGCGCACACAGGCACAAAGAGATGTAAAATAAAGGTCATTGGAAATCAAGAAGCAGGCAGGGGTCAAAACCTACCTGTCAGGTACAATGAACACTATTTGGGTGATGGGCATACTAAAAGCCCCGACTTAAGTATTGTAAAAGGTATCCATGTAACAAAAACATTTGTACCCCCATAATATTTTGAAATAAAAAAATACTAATTAACGATACATATTAAAAATGTGGTATTAACAAGCTTTAATGAAATCAACAATTTTAAATTACAAACAAATTGTATTGCTTTTAAAAAACAAACAAACAGAAACCATACATGGATGTCTACGATTTTAATATGATACTACTAAGTTCCATGTGTTTTCTCCTCCTCCATATTTGTAACTCCCTTCTCCAGCAATGAGAACATGGCTCCCATTATTCTTAATATATTAATGTCTATGTTTCGATCAGACTGCCTGCATGTAACCAGTCTCCCACTGCTGCCACTCTGACTTCCCATGCTGCAACTTTCCATGCCTGGCCACCCTGCTGCAGGGATGGCCTCATCTTCCTGCTTGGGCTCTGAAACCTTGTGCTTCCTTCCCCCACTCCCCACCTTGTATAGACACCCTCTGCACCTGCTGGGGCTCAGATTCTCCATGCTGGGCTGCCCTGCCCTGATCTACAAACACCTCCATGTCCCAACACCCCACTCTGGGGCACCACAGCTCCCTTGCCTGACACAGACATCTGCTCTGCTCTGTCCTATCTCATGCTTTGTGACTGAACAATACAGGAAGAGAAGGGAAAGGAAGGAAAAGAGAAAGAGAAAGAAGAGAAACTCGTTATTATTAGCATCAGGTATTTTTTTTCTTTATTATCATTGTTTTCCTTCCTTCTTTCCTCTTATCTCCCAAACATGGGCATTTCTCAACCTTCTGCTTTGGCGGGTGCAGGCAGCAGAGAAATGACTCAGAGCTCAGACTAAGTTATTTGCATCACCACTTTCTGGCTATAAGACCATGGGCAAGGTTCGTACAGTCTTTGTGCTTCTGTTTCTTTATCCAATAAAAAAAAAAAGGAAATAATAATGGTACCTAGTTTCAGTTCTATATTTCCAATTTTTGGCAAACATTTCCACATGAATAGTCTCTCATCAGCTTAAATTCAAAATGTAAAATCAGCTTATTTTTTCCTTCCAAAGCTGAGTCATCTTTCCAAACCTCCTGTTTCTGTGAATACATACATGCATTCTACAAGCATTTATCGAGTACCTACTATGTAGTGGACAGTGTGGTTGATGAAAAGGATCAGATCTCAAGGGCAAGGTCTTTGCCCTGAAGATGCTTCCAGTTCAGTGGGGGAGGCAGTGTGATGAGCAATCTAACTGAGTCAGATGGTTGTACCTTTTCTTCTCTAGGAACAGCGCTAAATTCCAAGAGACCAGGGCTTTCTGGGAAGAGGTGATATGTAAGTTATTGTTGAAGGCCAAATGAGAGTTAGTTACAGGAAGAGGAAGACAGAAAAAACTTTTGAGGCAGAGTAAGCAGCACGGACAAAGTGCTGGAGATGTCACAGGGTGTGGCTCATTCTGAGACAACAGGTGGAGTGGGAGGTCAGGGTCAGGCCACCAACAGTGGGGTGGGTGCCAAGGGCTGACTCACTGCTTCACCCTACACCCTTTGACTCAAATTCCCTTCCCCTTTCCACTCGACTCATCCAAATCTTACCCATTCTTCTTGAATTTCACCTTGAAACATTTTCTTACCTGAATTTGAAGCAACCTATCTCTCCTCTGAACTTTTCTGGCAATTACTATTCTAACAATATATTTGAAATGATGATGATAATTATGTCTATGTTATGATGATAGTAATTACTATTTTCAAAACAAAACAAGTATTATTTCTTTAGAGCTATCTTGATCCATTAAAATAATTACTGCTTAGGGCCTACCTCCCCAGCCAGATTGAGAACCCCCTAAATGCACCAGCTTTGCTTTTGACTTCTTCTTTATACCTGTCACAAAGCCTAATATGATGTTTCATATGGTATTGGTGCTCAATGCATGTATTGACTTAACTTTGATGTGTATTTTATTGTATTCATTAGCATTTTGGCTCTGTGTATAAACTAATTCCATACATCTGGCATAGTGTAAACTATTGGCTAGCATAGTGCAAACTATTTTATACACCCTCAGAAATGACTTGTAAGTGATACAACTAAGAAATGGCAGCATTAGAAGTATAGTATGTCAGGGCTGTGTTCTATGTACCATCTAGTACCCTCAACTGGGAGAAAACAAATACTCATTACTCTTAAAAATCCTAGGAACCTTTTGGATTCATCTTTGGTACTATGGCTCTAACAGGTCTGACATCCAGCACAGGTCGTTTAATGGCTTACCAGATAGTTACTAGCATCCTAGACCAGGAACACTAGTAGAAGACAAGCATTTAATCCTGATGAATCAAATTAACTGCTATGACTCAAAAACAGGAGGGCTGGTAATTGTCCTTTCATTGCCTATAACTTCCTCACTCTGTAGCTCTTCATCCCTCATCCACTACCCAGCCCTAGGAGAATTTCCCTATGAGATTTTCAGCCCATTCTTAAAACCTAGACCTCTAAATAACTGATTCCACTACCTAGATTTCATTTATCCTTCTAGTCTGCAATGTATTGAATTATTGAACTGTTTGGACTGGTTCCTTTTGAGTTACGTGTTTGCCCTCGCAAGCTCCCAGGATTAGGGTGGGGAAGGAAATGCTTTGTGAATTGGACCAATACAGTGAACTTGAAAAAAATTGAGTTCGGGCACTGTGGAGGGGTGGGATATGCTTGGAGAGTTTTGTTTTGCTTATCATAGATCTTCTCAAAGTTAAGAGTGCATGTGTATAACACATGTGTTATATAATATTTTCTAAAGTTACCAACCTTTTTTCCACCTAAGATCATATCATAAAAAATTAATATCCTATGTACTCTAATTTGTGAAGGTCTGGTTTAGGTGATCTCTGAGTCGCTTTTCTTCTATGATGTTCTAGTAATGACAAAACTTTTGAGGCTAA
>CAUYRT010011351.1:0-16712 GCA_963574885.1 Lepilemur ruficaudatus | reverse complement strand
ACTCTGTTGCCTGGGCTAGAGTGCCGTGGCATCAGCCTAGTTCACAGCAACCTCAAACTCCTGGGCTCAAGCAATCCTCCTGCCTCAGCCTCCCGAGTAGCTGGGACTACAGGCATGCGCCACCATGCCCGGCTAATTTTTTCTATATATTTTTAGTTGGCTAATTAATTTCTTTCTATTTTTAGTAGAGACAGCATCTCGCTCTTGCTCAGGCTGGTTTTGAACTCCTGACCTTGAACGATCCACCCGCCTTGGCCTCCCAAAGTGCTAGGATTACAGGCGTGAGCCACTGCACCCAGCCTTAGGTGTTTCTTATGTGTAACTGAGTTTGGGAATTACCAAGTTAGCAAATTCCTTTATTTTATATTAGGGAAGATAGATCCAGAGGGGCAGGGAATTTGATGAGCAAGTCACCTCAAAGAGCCTGAATTTCTAGATTTCCAACCAAATATAACTTGTCTGGCATTTACACATCAGTGTGAGTTTCAGATTCTCCTTAAGGATAGATTTTTCTACAGAAAGAGCATAAATATTCCAAAAGCTGGAGCTATAAAGGAGTTAACTCTCTACAAAAAACTCGTAGATTCACAATTTGGCTGAGGACTGACATTAGCTTAGTTGCTGGTCTATACACATTTTCCAAATTTACCAGCCTCTCTATAATACCATCAGCAGCAATAGAAAGTAACCACATGTTTTTCAACTTGAGAAATATCTTTCATACTATAGAGACCATCATTGTAGATAGGTCTAAGGAAGAAAGGTACTTTGTATAAATATCACCTATGATTCCTAATTTACCAACACAACTTTTCTTTCATGTTTTGATGACTAAACCAAAACTCCCAAATAACGTAGAATGCTACTAGATACTACTACCCTGGTTAAAAAGATCTTTAAAGAGAAGGTAATGACTACTTTCCTACACAGAAGCTGTCAGCCAGAGCCTGCAAATGAACTCCTCGCTGTATACTTTCTGTGCATAGTAGTCCTAACTGGGGCTACATGTTGGTATTGGTATTGGACAAAATGGTCAATATTTTAGGGTGGTCCTGTCTTCTCCCACCTATTCTTTAAAAATAACAGCAATAACTCTACACTTTCTAAAGTATTTTATTAATCATTATCTCATTTGATTATGCAATTATCTTGGTTGATTGTTGAGGATATTAAGACTTGGAAACAAAGTGATTTGTCATTAATTATATGTATTAATTGGTAGAGACCACACATTAATTGGCACAGTTCAATAGAAACCCTGAACTTGATTCCAAGTCCTGTGCTCTTTTCAAAACATAAAAACCTATTTCCATCTTAATCTCACAGTATTACTTTTGAAACTATTCAGAATAGTTTTTTAGCTTGTCATTTCCAGTGGGTTAGGTGTGTAAAAGAAAAGCGTGAAACTATCAATGCCTCAACATAAATAAAAGAAACTCTAATTGTGATATCGCAGTCACTCACCTGTGGCTAGTGTGTCATCTTTTGGGGATATTTTCCTCTTGAAATCACCTCAAATAATGCACATACTGTTTCCATCTGCAGCCCTCTTCCTCTTCCCCTTTGCTTAAGTGTCCTGTTCTGGAAGGTTTTCTGTGATGAGCCCAACTCATACAGCCCACTGTTTGCCTTCTCAGACCCTTGTTTATTAATATAGCCTTATCGTCATTTGGCAGCATTTGTTTTTTTTTTGCATGTTTGTTTGCTTAGATACTGATTTCTTTCTCCGCTAGAGTCCATGAAAACAGGATCTGTGCCTGTCTGGTTCATCCCTGTATCTCTAGAGCCTAGTCTGCTGTTGCCATTCCTTAAATACTTGAATGATCATATAGGTCTGTGACTTCTCAAAGCTGTTTAATGATAAAGCCACTTCTGCCAGTGTTGGGGGGAGCAGTCTGGGTTTCGAAGCATCGTTCATGCCTTTGGAGGAGGACTAACGTGCTGGTGTTTTGGGTGTGGTTTCTAAGTTGCACGTCCTCAGTCATACTGATCCCTCAGGCACCTTGACTTACCAGGGCTTGAAATTCAGTATTCTGACTTATGTCAAATGAGGTGTTCTTTCTTTTTTATTATTAACTGGGGCCTCCAAAAGCTGTCAAATTCAGACTTTTGCTGAGCTATGTTATTTCCCATCTGTCCAGAATGGGATTCACAATGAAATCCTGGTTAATAATGTTGGGTTTGTGCTTTGGAAAATACACTTGACACATTTTCAGAAAGCATTCTTCTTTCGAACATAAAGTTTAACAGCATATGATATATAGCAATGAGCTCTAGGTATGAAATGAGTTGGCCAGTTTCATGAATTTTTGTGAATTTGTCTCTGCCCTTTTTTCCTGCCTTTTCTTTGAACTTCTCTCCTGGAATATCACATAATGGGGGAAAATGTAGAGTCACTAAAATCAAAAATTATTTTCAACTCTCACTGTACAACTTAGCGCATGCTCTCCGTGTCATGTAGTTGGGTAGGGCCTTCTGATAATGATGTTTCTTCTAGTGAGGTAGGTACGCAGTGTCTGCCACAGAGTAAGAAGTTAACAAAGTGAGTGATTGTGAGGTGGATGGTGAATGTGCTTGAATATGCTGATTGGCTCAATGCTTCCTTAATAGAAGCTCAGATAACACAGCAATAGATAAAAGTACAAATGCATGCTATTCAATAGCAGGGTAAGGGCAGAGTGTCCTAGATTACAAAAAAGGAAAGAATTCTCTAGTAGCTAATACCCTAAATAGTCCTAATAGTCAAAGAACTAAGAAAAGATATACAGCTCCCATAAACTACTATGAAGATTGAGCACTAAATGAGAGTTAAATCTTTCACAGTAATCAAGTGAGATCAAAACATTCTCAAGAAAAGAATGTTACTACTGAAGTCATAATTGAATGATGAACTTGGGCCATTACCTGGCTAGAACGCCGTGATCAGACAGAAATCCAGAATTGAGGGCGCTTTAAATATTTTACTTGATTTACATTTATGATCAAGCAGATACTGAAAAAAGAGGACATGTGCAGAACACCATGTTTTTTTGAGATCAGAGCCATGAATATATAATCTGGAACGTTGGACAGTAGTCGCACAGAGAGAGCACTTTGTATTTCATCCTAATGACTATTCCAAGGCATGCGCACATCTGATGTGGCCGAACAGAATGTGGCTTGTTACAAGGATCCTAAGCAGAGCTGAAAAAGGTCTAAACGATAGAATGTGAGACCAAGTACAATGAAAAGTTGGATTTTTAAAGAAATGGAAAGCAGTGATATGACCAGTCTCCCCAAAAAGTCTGAGATTGAAAGATCAATCTGGTATTTAAAAAAAAAGAGCAGCTGTCACTAAACCAATTTCAGGCTAAACACAGGGTGTGAATCCACACAGAGGTAGGACAAGCCCTCTGTAGGGGACCATATTATAGGGAATTTTTAATTAATAACCAGAAGGTAGGTATCAAAGACTCAATTGTGGAATTTCAATTTCTCAATAGGTGAAAAAAAAGGAGCACATTTACTAAGAAAGAATTCAAGCACAGTCAATGTTGCATAAGCCATTACTAAGCTATGGTAAGAATCAGATAAGAAGTAAACTCCATTCTGCTAGATCATTATTTTAGGCTATTTGAAATACATGCAGTGAAGTATAGGGTAAGCTCTAAAAAGCATGAACTACTCCCATTTTGCAATGAGAAGACCTTAATATTTTTTTGGCCTATATGTATAACCACACTTGGAAGGAGAAGTAGTCTGGCTATAAATTTTGATTTTTAACTTAGTTATACAAGCACTTCTAAAATCTATTAAAAATTATGTGTTAGTATAAAAAATGACTATCACTTTTTTTAGTACCAACAATTTATAAAACCTTTTTATTCAAACTTTCCTTATACATCTTTAACATCAGTCCTTTTTTTTTAATTCATTAGGACCATTTTAGAGTCTTCTAACAGAGTTGGTAAGAGTGTGTTATATAGGTCATGCATTTTAATCATTGAATCTATACCTAATACTGTTCCTGTAATTATAATCCAAATTCTGAAGGAAACACTGGCATTACAAGTAGTTTTTCCTCTATTGCCTACATTCTTTGAGGCCTCAAGGCAACCACTAGTTCTTTTGAGCTTTAAAATGTGTGTGTGTGTGTGTGTGTGTGTGGGTATGGGTGTGAGTGTGGGGAGAGAGAGAGAGAGATCAAATATATAGAAAATCCTAGAGAACAAGTGCCTAGGTAACCATCCATTATTCTGTTTGAACATATTTTAATATTAGGTTATATTTGCTCCAAATCCTGGAAATGTTGTCTTTTACTGAACTGTATCTCCACTTTAATTAGGAGATTTCAACTCCTTTTATTTAACTCCTTTAATTAGGCCATTTCAACTCCACAGGTGCCATGACAACCATGCTAAGTGCCTGGCCTCAGGCAAGGGCTACCTTCTACTCTCCTTCTACACTGTGCACGTGACCATACTGCTGACCCACTGCTGCCTCTGGGACAAACAGTGCTGCACCAAAAACGACATTGACTGGCACCATTATGCTGTTGTGCTGCCGTATGGCCCATGACCTGGAATCTTCTAAATAGACAACCCAGGGAGACGTTCCTTCAAGGACTGTAAAGAAAATCTGGAGCCAAGATTGTTGGGGGCTGGCATCCTAGCTCTCTGCCTTTTGTGACTCTCACATTCCTCATCTATAAAATGGAAAGAGTCTGACACTTGGTAAATGTTCAATAAATATTGGCAAACCTTTCCTAGGCCCTGATGGGAATTCTGAGAATTTAACCAACTGCCTTCTCACCAGTAAAAATGGATGATTTTCTTTATTCAGTGTCTTAAGGGCAGACATATGACTTAGTTACCTTTAATAGCCATTTTGTGACAGTGTTTGCACTTTGTATTGGAGGCTCAACCTTCCATACGGCTCAAATAAACTTGCATTCAACACCTAATGAGAAGTCTTCTAGCTCACCATTGTTGGGATTATACTTAATCTTGCTAAGTGGATATATTAAAAATAAATGTCAAAAAGATGATATGTTTTGTATTCTATATGTAATTTTTGAGGGCTATGTACCTGCTCAGGAAAAATCTGAGAATTTTCTAAGCTTTCACCTCTGGTTGAACTTGAGTTTCTGTAGGTAGAAAGTGAGGACTAAAGAGAAATTATAAACTGCTATATGAGCATTAAACGAACAGAAGACCAACCAGCATATAGACGACTTGAACAACACTAAGCCAGCTAGACCTAACAGACATCTATAGAACACCCCACCTAACACAGAACACATGTTCTCAAGTGCACATGGAATATATTCCAGGATAGACCATATGTTATACCATAACACAATCCTCAATAAATTTAAAATGATTGAAATCATTCAAAGTATGGTCTCCAAACATAATGGAATGAATTATAAATAAATGACAAAAAGAAATTTGGGAAATTCATGAATACATGGATCTCCCTAGATAACCAATAGGTCAAAAAATCTAACAAAGGGAGTTAAAAAATACTTTGAGATGTGTGAAAACTAAATTGCTGTATATAAAAGCTTATGAGTGAAAAGGCATGTTATAGGAAATTTTACAGCTATAAATATATATACTAATAAAGAATAAAGATCTCAAATCAATGACCTAAACTTCCTTTCTTTTATGTTGGGGTCTAGAATTAGGATGACCCTGTTTTATCCACTTCCTGTTTTTCTTATTTTTGTCTTAAAATTTAGTGTTTCACCTTTCACTACCACCCCCAGTGCAGAATGTGATGTATAGCAGGAACAAGTGACAGATTTTCTTAGAAATAATTATCGTAAGTATTTTAGTATCTATTTATCAACATAGTACTTTTAATACCCATATAGTGTTCACATATATAGAAGTAATATAATTTATTTTCTCAATTGGCTATTTTTGAATATTTGGGTTGTTTCCAGATTTTTGCTATTATAAATAACTCAATTGACATCTTTATAATCAGATTCTTGTGATTATTATCAACTATTAATCTATAATAGATTTTAGAAGTTGAATTTTATATTTTTCACTACTTTATCAATATATAATAATTATACATATTTATGGGGTACAAGTGATATTTTGATAAGTACATACAATATGCAATGATCAGTGTAATTAGGATATCCATCACCTCAAACATTTATCACTGCTTTGTGTTGGGAATATTTCAAATCTTCCCTTCCAGCTATTTTGAAATATGCAAAAAATTATTTTTAACTATATTCACCCTACTGTGCTATTGAACACTAGAACTTGTTTCTTTTATCTAACTGTATTTTTGTACCCATTAACCAACCTCTCTTCCTCTCCCTGCCCCCCTTCTACCGTCTGGTAACCATCCTTCTACTCTCTACCTACATGAGGTCAACTTTCGTTAGCTCCCACATGTGAGTGAGAACATGTGATATTTATCTTTCTGTGCCTGGCTTACTTCACTTAATGACTTTTGATTTCATCCATATTGCTGCAAATGACAGGATTTCATTCTTGTTTTAGCTGAACAGTACTCCATTGTGTATACATACCACATTTTCTTTATTCATCCATTGATGAATATTTAGGCTGATTCCATATCTTGGCTGTTGTGAATAGTTCTGCAATAAACATGGGCATACAGATATCTCTTTTCACATACTGACTAGAAGTTGAATTTTGAAGCAAATGGTGTATCGATCTTAAAGCTTGTGATTAATATTGGCAAACTAGTCTCTAAATTATTTGTTAATATATTTGTTAGCAGGACCCTTTTCAGATTACATTCTGAAAACAATTTCAATTCTTCCATACTTATAATCTATATATTCCATATTTGTATCTTGATAGTATTTCATATTAGGAACACATAAGATTAACCCAGTGAAGAAATCTGAAGGTTATAGTTAATTCTCCATTATTTTAGGGCTATTTATAGAATTTGAAAATTAATCAAGCTTCCCATTTTCCCTTTGCTATATTGATGCTTGCCTTGTCATTATCACACTTGCTGTAGTGTAGACTGGCAAAGGAAGGAATTATTCTCAGTGAGTTTGGGCTACATAGTGTCAGCACTTGTAAAGTTTGGCAGTGATGCATGTTGAATCAAGTCCAAAAGAAAATTTCAGAAAATTGTCTCTGCATTTTCTCATTGCTAAGTCTCTGCCCCACAGATGACACCTATCAAATTTTCTTAAGTTATTATTTGGTGTGAGTAACTAATTATATGGATAGGATAATTAATTATATAGGAAATAATGCTATTGTTTTTCAGTAACTGGCATTTTCTTCCATTTTTTGCTGCTAAATGAGAAATCATAGTTGATTCTGGTAGTAAAGATGGGGCAATTGTTAGCCTTCAGGCCTAGCACCTGCTCTGGAGTTCTTATGCTCATGAAAGTGGTCCAAGTTTATTTGGCTAAGAGGTGATATCCCTTGGGGAATAACCCAAGTATCTGGGATTAAATGAGAAAGCCTGCTTAGCTTGCAACAGGGATAAAAATATCTTTTTAATTTAATGAAATAAAGGCATAAAAGTTTGTTTCTTCCTGAAACTTATCACATTTCCCCAATGTATACTCTCCTTAGTTCTGTTTCTCTAGTCCCAAACTATTTTCAGTATTTTGGTGGAATTGCCCAGCCTCTGACAAGTTATTGAATTAATTGAGTAGTCAATTTCATTGAAAGTTTTAGAGAAATTTTGGTCAATAAATGTAGCTCATGGGAAAATGAGCTTGAAATGGTTAAATAGCAACCACCAAGCTACTAACAACCAGTGGAGGTAGAGTGTGGCAGCTGTTTTATGCTGGAATGTAGGCCTATTGGAATGTGTGAATGATTTCCTGCTTAGGCTATTCTGAATAGAATGAAACTTACTCTCTCAAATAGGAGTGACTTGAATCTTTCCCAAAGGGGAGATCAGAGAGCTAAAGGGTTAAAGCATCTCAATTTGAGTCACTGTATGAAGCAAAGCCATTTCTGGAGGGAGACATTCCATAGAGAACATTTTGAGGTACAATGAAATTCTGTAAACTTTAGTAATTACACTCTAGTGTACTGTAGATGGGTAGTAGCAAGTTAAAGACAGTTTTAGGCTCTACGCTATATAAATATGATTGGTATCGCTTTGCATTAAAGGTTGACATTTGAGTAATTGCAGGAAGATAGATCAGAAATTCTCTACAATTTGAGCTAAACACCTGTTATAAAATTTATACCCATACAGAAGCCAACTTGCATTGAAGAAGGGTTGGCAAGGAAGTTCATAGATGGGCATTCATAACCAGGATAAGAAAAAAAATCTGGGAAAGTTTCTAACAGAGACACATGGCTGCCTCATAAGGAGGAATAGAGATTTAATCAGAATGACAGTAAGTGATATTTATGCTTTCGTATGTATAAGTGTTATTCACTCACTATAAACTCTCTGTATTATAGGTCTTGGTGTGAAACACATAAAATGTGAATGATTAAAGAATAAAAATCTTTTGCCCCGCCCTGATACAATTCTAAGTTTAAAAAACGTGGGCATTCTTAATAGATATGTTATCTTCACTGAAACATTTCAAGAAACATGTGAGCTCCTACTTTGTGTCAAGAGCATTTGTCTTCACTGGAGAATCGCCCTCAGTAAATCTTGATCAGAAGCAGCTGCTGAGGCTCCCAAACCCCATCCTTGCTTTCAGATACCCAGAGAAGATTATTTTATCCCATTTATTTTATCAAATAACTCTCCTAAAACATTGGCTTTTCTTAGAAATTTAATTTTTTGAAGTCCTATGATTTGAGCTACTTCAGTGGCAAACATAGAAATTGATTTCTGTCACATGATATTCTTATAACTTGAGCCATATGGTTATTTTTCTCTGCTGTTTCCTTACACCTTTCAAGAAAACTTAGCTGAGTTATACAAATTTAACCTACTCCCTAAGTTGTTCCAAGTCTTTTTTTGTAACTTGTAGGACAAAGATTTTTTTAAAGGATCCTATTATTTACATTATTTTCCTTTCTTTTTTGGACACAGAGATTTATATTAGTAAGAAACTTGTCCAGATTTTGTTGTATTCTATATCCAGCAATGAGCAAGTCTCTGTTCAAATGTTCACATTTTCACCAGTGAGGAGATAATTAACCTAGAATCTACCCTATCATAGTCTAAGATGTAACGTATGCCTGGCCTTCATATATTCTTCTACCTGACACTCCTTTGGTACCTTGTAACCATGTCTTATGTTAGGGATCCAAGGCTAAAAGTTTCTAGATATAGTCCCTCATAACGTGTGCTATAATGGCATCTTGAGCTATAGTAACTACATAGCCTTTAAACTCAATTAATTATGTCAGAAGTATTATCAGATGACTGTCAGTTTTCCTCTTTTACACATACCAAATAACTTAAGTGTTCAATATATTCCTTAATTTTTCTGTGGATTACATTTAAGAGTGACCCCTTGTCATCAGTCTTGCAGATTCCTCTTAGTACTTTACATTGTTTGGGAGTTCCTCAGGTTTGCTTTATTACTTTTTCCTCTTGTTTCAGTTAAATTACTTTTGTCCTTAGTTACCATTCCTGAATGAGGCAAAACTATAATATTATCTTTTTTCTGGTATGATTATTATAAATAATAAGACGTGTGTGGATGTGTATAATATAACATTTATCCCCTTTTATATCTAACTGTATGTCTTCTAAGATCCTAAGCATTCTTCAGTTTGAATCCTTCTCACTTTCCAGCTCAACTTATGCATAATTCTTCATTTTTATCCTGTCATATTACTACGATCCTAATTCAGACTATAAGACCTCAGCCTGATTTTTAAAATCATCCCAAAACATAAACCTGCTTTCTAAATTAATTTTATTCTTCCTTTAGTGTGTAAGTTATTTCTAGTGACAGACCGTCCGATACAAGCCTGTTTTAAATTTCCTTCTTTGTCTCTGGAAATGATTGGAAAATAATCTATTAAGTTTTTACTCCACCACAGTCTATATTCCCACATGTAATAACCTCTCTCTGTCTTACCTTTCTTTGGTGAAATAGATTATTTCATTCTGAGTTGAAACCACAGTCAAGATCACTGAACTCAACAGCTGTAATCAAGGCCTGTGGAACAGTTTAGGAATAGCTTGAAAGTGTATGATGCGGAGGTAACCTGAGAAGCCAACGAGGAAGCCTGGAACTGCTCGCCTTATTGACACTCCTGAACCTAACTTCTTTCCTGGTCAGAGATCTCCTGGAGAGTGGCTATCTTGGTAGGAATAAACTGGACACAAGTTAGACAAGAGCCACAAGGGTGTCCGCCAGTATAAACAAGTTCCTGTGAGCGGCGTGCCTGGTCAGGGGTCCGGCACTTAGGCATTAGGCAGTCACCAGAATAAAGAAGTATCCCAGAGAGGTACATCGTAAACATTTATGACCAAGTTCCTTGGAGCCCTGGCAGGGCAGGGCTAGGGTTTATAGCCACTCTCCAGAGAGAGACCTCAAGACAAACTCAGAGGAAACTATAATACAACAACTGCCTGTTAAGGCATCCTTATTCAGCTGTCAGTAAATGTCCATTTCCACACCTTTTGAATTCCCCTATGTGTTTCATCACAAGTAGATGGCGTCATCTAAACTGTAGCTCTATAGGTTTTAGGATTTAACAGAATATCTGTTTTCCCAACTGTATCATCAATAATTTACTTCACGTAATTATAAATTCAAAGGAAACAGGAAAAGCAATGCAGGTGATAAAGGAACCACACCAATTAGATTTTTAAAATATTTTAAGTTATGTTCATTGCATTCCATAACTTAAAGTAGAATTTTAAAAATGCATTCCAAGTTATAGATAAAAAGCAATAACATTCTCCCTAGAAATTCAATCTGTCAGGCAGATTGTGTTCATTTTTATTGGCTAATTCAATTTGTTAGCTGCATCTGGGAACTGCTTTGAGAAATGGAAAATCTTTGATTTAAATTTCTTCCTCTTTTGTGTTCCCCAGTTCCAGATAAAATAAAATATTCACCGAGATTTGTGAACAATCTGAGGGAAACTGTTCTAAGTCCTTTGGAAAATATCAATGCCCAAATTAATACACAAGTTGCCTTTGGGCACTTTTAAATTATGATGAAATATAAATCATTTAAAAATAAATATTTACATATATGAGAATAATATCCAAGCATGATTGAACAATGTTTAACAACTTTTTACCAGTCAAATAACTCAAATAAAATCTGCTATAGGTTGTAGTCATGATTCGAACAATCGTACCATTTTATACATATTTTACAATTTTAATATTCCTTCAAAAACAATGTTTAAATATGCAAATAAAAAGCATCAGACTTTGCTATTTCTATATCTAATAATCTTGCATATTGGTATTCTAGGGATGAGAAATTGCACCCAAGCTACTTTTACTCCCCATTTACCTTATGGCAACATTAGACAAAGAAGGAAATGTGACCTTGAATTCTACTTTTCATCTTTTATAAGCCTAATTTTAGAAAGGTATGTGGATTTCATGCACAGCATGCAGGGATTTCAGGCCCAATCCATTGTCATCAGAAGGCTGTCTCCTCCCAGCCCTTCCACCCCGGACGCCTCCCACTTGAGTCATGGCTTCTCTCTCTTTGCAGGATCACGCTCAGGCTAGAGTATGCCAGGACACACTTAGGTGTCATCCTAAAACTAGACGAAAGTAATTCTTCACATTTATACTGTGATTTATAGTTACAACCTCACATAATATCTCTTTTTATCCCCCACAACAAATTCATGAAGTTCATCTGTTAATTCATGTTTTCAACAAGTGTTTATTTTGTCAACACTGCCCTAGCTTCTGGGATTATGATCATGAACAAGACAGTCCCTTCTCTTAAGAAGCTTACAATCTACTTTTGCAGGGAGGGGGTATTTGGCTTTTATTGCTGTGCAAAAAATTACCATAAAATTAGCCATTTAAAACAATACCTATTTGTTAGCTCACAGTTTTGCAGACCAGAAATCTGGGGAAGGCTTAATTGGGTTCTCTACTTAGGGTCTCACAAGCCAAAATCAAGATGGCCAGGCTAGTTTCTTATCTGGAGGATCTAGGGAAGAATCTTCTTAGAAGATTGTTCAGCTTGTTAGAATTTTATTTCTGGAGGTCAAAGGATTAAGATCCTTGTGTCTTTTCTGGCTGTCAGCTTGGGACCTGCTCTCCGTGGAGGTTTCCCAAATTTCTTGCCATATGTCCCCCTCCATTGTTAAAGCCAGCAACAGCATATGGTATCCTTCTCATGCTTGGTATCTCTCTGACTTCTACTTTTGGGCCTAGACAGAGAAAACTCTGTGCTTTGCAAGGGTAAATGTGATTAGGTTGGACCCACTTGGATAATCTACTTTTTGCAATGTAGTGTAACAAAATCATGGGCCATGGGCATAATAGCTTATCATACTCATGAGTTGTATCATACTAAAAGGGAGGAAGTTATATAAGGCTTAGGGTTGTTGGCAATTCATTTTAGAATTCTTCCTACCAAAGAGGGACACAACAATTTATCAGACAACTCAATATGAAATAATAAAATACTATGATAGGGTTAAGTGTCAGGTACTATAGCAACACAAAGACCTAACTCAGTTGTTGAAGCCTTGGGAATATATTTGTGATATGTTATTATATTAAAGGAAAAAGTTTATTACAAAAGAATATGGATACTATGAATGTGTGTGTATGTTTGTATATGTATACAGAAATAGTTACATTAATTAAGCAACCCTGGTGGACTTAACATAAGTTTAATTTTTTGGTTTATCTGTATTTTCTAAATTGTCCATATTACACATATGTACCTTGTACTCTGAGCAAATTTGACTTGTGGAATGTAATAATTCCACAATTTTTTAATCTCCCATTGTTTCTTTAAATTTGCTCAGCTGTCTATATTCTTTTCACTTTGACTTTTCTATTCACTCTTATATTACAGAATACTGTTTCAATTTAGTAATTAGAATGTCAAACTGCTGAAATTATTTAAAATATTATCTTTCCCATCCCTGAGCTACGTTCTGGTATAGACTGGGGATCCTACGATGGGGAAAAGAAAGAATATGCTTGGCAGCTTCTTTATTTCTCTGTGTAGCATTTGCACACCTCTATCCCCAGCTGGCTCACAGAGATGTCCGACCCTTCTGGGATTGGAGTCCAGGGAGAAAAGAGAGGAAAGCCAGGAAGAAAGGTCAGACTTGAACGATAACTTTCAGAGAACTAGCATTGAGCCTCTGGTTTTGGAAGATGCTTAGGCTGAGTATATTTTAGGAATGTTTTTGTTTTGTAGGTCTTTTGGAGAATTTTCTTCATTGGCAATCTCTCATCTGTAGTTTCTATTCTTAGCCTTTGGAAATTAGGCAATTCTTCAACCTTTTTCTGCTGAGTTCTGTTCACCCACTATAACAGACTGGAATAAAAAAAGGAAGCATCTCTCCCCAAAATTATACTTCTCAAATCCCTTTCTGATATTCAGCAACCTGAACCTTTTATGCACTTGATGTAGAAAATAGATTTTAAAGTCGTTTATCTTGTTTTTGATTTTTTAAGTAAACTTATGTCTTACCCAAGCACCTTGTTTTAGAAAGTCTTACCTATAGTATCTTCATATAAACACACAATAATCAGTCACATTTTCCAATTTAATATCATGCAGATTATTATGGCAGTAATATTCTCTTTAGATGGCAACAGAGACAAAGCAATCAGTGATGGGGTCAAGGACCGTGGAAATATCAAGAAAGATGAGGAATAGGAAAGTAAGAAGTCATTGGTGTATCTTAGGTTTGGAGAGCATTTTTGGTTGAGCAGTGGGAATTAAAGCTAGATTTCAGGGGAGTGATTAGATTGTAAAAAAAAAAAAAAAAGATTATGGATGACTTTTGTCTTATGTTGGCTAGAGGAGTCTTAATTTCACATACTGTTAAGCACAATATAGACCCTACCAGGAGGTTCTAGAGAAGATCTGGGGCTCCCTGGTTCTACTCCAACTCTTGCTCATCAATTCTGTTCTGTAACCCATCATACTGGGGTTTGCACATGGACATTCTGGCTTTAGTCAAAATATGCATGCTGTTGTTGTATACAAAGGGAGTCAATATTTCTCTTCTTCCTAACCCTATACCACTCCGTGAAACACAACCTGAAAGGAATCAACCATACCAGAGAGCCAGCCATTCTGCCCCTGGGCATCCTTTGCAAAACACTTCTAAAAACTAGCATTTCATTAAGTAAGCTTTACAAATTGGTATGGAGGGGAGCTGGGGGAGGAGAGAAGAGAGCATGGCCCTGAAACTGGTGTGGAGGTGACCTAAAATCCTTATCAGCAGAACTTTGAAAACAGTAGAAGCAGAAGAATATTGCTACACTTAGAAAGTGATGCAGTAAAACAGAGAATGGATGCAGGGTCAGGCTGTCTCCTTTGGCAACAGTGATGTAGATAGAGCTTCTCGCTCCTCAGAGTCATGCAGATCCTTCAGGATGATTTTTAACATGAAACACATATGCATACAGGAGAATTAAATGTTTTGCAGCAAAGGCTAATAATATCCTAGGTTTCTCTAACATTAGCTGCATCTTCCCACTGTAGCAACATTTTATTTTAAATTCCTGATGTAAACTGCAAAAGAATGATCTTGGGGACTTTCAGTTATTAAAGCTGTTAGATTTTTTCCCCATCTTTTTGACATTAAGTATGTTCTGAGGCCAGTAGAGGTAGGAGAATGTCACACACAAAAAAAAATATTAATGGGACTTAAGGGCCAATCACTCACATAGTATTTTGGTTTTCTATCTTCCTTTCCTTCTTACTCTCCAGTCTCTCTGGAAGCTCACAAGGAATCAAAGTGTGCCCTAAAGCCTCTACTTTATCTCAACAAAACTCTCATAAACAAAGACTTTTGTAAATCTAGGCAGGAATTATTATCTTATTTCCAAGTGACAGAAACATAGACCACAAGCAGCTCTGTGAGGAAAAGGAGTTAGTTGTTGGGGAGCTCAAATTTTAATATCCCATCAGAAGTAGTGGAGTTCAAGGGGATATTTCCCAGATTAGAAGATTTACATTATTGCTTTGACTCACACCACTAGTGTTTTCCCAGAAAGTTCTTGCCAAATAAACACTCCCTTAGCTCATTAACTTTTATACTGTTGTTTTCACTGTGCGTTACCCCTTGAACCAAAACTATTCCTCAGGGTTTAAAGTTTGGGAAACAGATGATCCCATTCAGTGGCCTTTCTCATAGGCATCAGTGTTTGAAGAAATCCATTAACCTTTTGTGGAAGGAAATTCCAAACCCGTAAGAAGGTAGAGAAATGAAATCATTTATATATCCCTTTATGCTCTCTCCTATTTCAAGCAAACCCACTTCAAGCTTGCCTGACCATTAATTTATAAATAACATTCTGGACCCCCAATGGTGCTGAGGCTCTATTTTGAATACAAAGAGATCATAAAAAATAATTTTATATTTGTGAAGCTTAATAACTCATACATATGCCTATATATATTTATACTACATATCTATGCTATGTGTATGTATGTGTGTATGTGTGTATGCTTTTGGTGCTGGCTGAACATTCACTTTTTCCTTTAATAAAAAAAAAAAAATGCCAAATTTTAGATGGCCACATGGCTACCTGTAACGAAGACTATACTTCCCAGCCTCCCAGCTAGGTGTGCTTACGTTACTAGAAGAAAACATGTACGAATTTTATTTTTATAATTGCAGACTGTGGAAGCCTTTCTAATATGATAGAAAAATCAAAATTCATAAAAGAAAAGAGTGATAAAATAGGAGAAAAACTGTCAAAATGGCAATAGTCTAAGAAAATTATTTATGAATCATAAACAAAGGGATCATTTTTCTTAATATATCAACTTCAATATAGCAATAATAAAATGGCCAATAACATAATATGTAAGTAAAGTGAACAAGAGTTCACAGGAAGGAAAATGACAATGAGTCTGAAATCATTGGAAAAAAGCCCAATGCACCTCACTCATAATAGAGCTACAAATTTTAAAAATTGGCAAAAGTAAAACAACTTTGATATTCTTGGGCAAGGGTATAAAGAACTTTCCTCTCAAAATTGCTAGTGAAAAATAAACTGGTAGAACTTCTACGGATGCAACTTTCAACATCTGTTGATAATATTGGAGTTTATCTGATTTTTTACCCAGAAATTATATTTTATACCAATATAGTTTTACTGCTGCAAAAATGTGTGTATATGAGGAAATATATTTTAGAAACTTTTGTAATAGAAAAAGTTTAGAAATTCCCTAAATGTTTACCATGAGGTGAATGATTAAAAAATTCTGATACATTCATACAATGCAATACTTACATGGTCATTAAAAATATAATTTCCAAAATATATTAAGTGAAAAAATCAAGTTATAGAATACTATGTATAATGCACTGTTAGCTGTTAAAATGAATATAAAATTACATAAGAAATCACAATTTTTGCCTCTTATTAGTTATTAGCATGATTATTAGTATGGCTAATAGCAGTAAGTAGAAAAATTGCTTTTAAGTAGATATGCCCTAGTGGGATTACTGGATCAAATGGTAGTTCTACTTTTAGTTCTTTGTGGTATCTCCAGACTACTTTCCACACAGGTTGTACTAAATTGCAGTCCCACCAGGAGTGTATGCGTGTTCTTATCTGTCTGCACCACGCCAACATAAGAAAGCTTT
>CAUYRT010011349.1:0-27852 GCA_963574885.1 Lepilemur ruficaudatus | reverse complement strand
GTCAGTTTGCTGTTGTATGCTACGACTAAAGAACCAGAGGGAGCCAGCCATTAACTCTGTCTTAAATGATCTGAGGAAGTTATGATTGGATATCATACCTGCCACTCAGTCTTCGCTGAAGAGGTTATCAAAAAGGTCTATAGCAGCACCACCTCCCCCACAACTTCCATGCACACATGTTCCTTGGGGCAGACTCCTATTTGTTGGTTGAAGATTAATGATTGCCCCCAGCCACCAAAGTAAATAAATAAATAAAAGATAAGGTGAAGAGATTGCCCTAATGTGAGATGCGGGGGGGAGGGGAGAGAGAGAGAGAGAGAAAGAGAGAGAGAGAATAAAAGACAGACTTCACAAAGCAGCATGTAATCCTTGTTTGAGTGTGTACTCTAGAGGCATTGGGCCTCCTGGCTTTATAGCTGGGTAACATGGGCCAGTTAGTCAACCTCTCAGTCTCCTCATTCTTAAAATGTGTGCAATACAAGCTTTTACCATACAGGGCGGTTGAGTGGATTAAGTGTGAGTATATACGTGAAACACTTAGAAACAAGCTGGTCACATATTAGATCTCACTAAATGTTAGCTATTTGTTAACAAATTGATTGTGTCCTCCCAAAAGATATGCTCAAGTCCTAGCCCTCCGTACCTATGACCTTATTTAGAAACAGGTTCTTTGCAGATGTAGTCAAGATCTCAAGATGAGGTCATCCTGGACTTGAAGTGGGCCCTAAATCCAATGAATGGTGTTGCTCTAAGAGAAAGAAGAGGGAGCTTTGAGACACAGAGGGGAAGGCCATGAGAAAGCCACGTGAAGACAGAGGCAGAGATCTGGCTGATGCATCTATGAGCCCAGAATTACCAAGGATTACCGGCAGCTGCCAGCAGCCAGGAGACAGACACAGAACAGATTCTCTCTCAGAGCTTCCAAAAGAAATTAATCCAGCTGAAATCCTGATTTCTGTCCTTTATAGCTATGAGAGAGTAAATTTCTGTCGTTTCAAGTCATCCAGTTTGTGATAATACGTTACAGCAGAGGAAACTAATATACTATTCTAACTCTAAGGTGAGGAATCATGCTTTATATTTTTATTTTTTGCCTTCTCAACAGCACCTGGTAGAATTCCCAATTAATAGGCTGGGCTGTTTCACAGACTAAAGTAGAAGAGAAGAACTTGTAAGCTAGATGAGACCTTGGAACCCATCTACTCTGATGTTCTCATTTTCTGCTTAGGGAGGTGATGAAGTTTGCCCAAAGGTACAGAGAGTTGGCATGGCAGCACAGGGCCTGAAGTGCAAAGAAGGCCTCCAGGGAATCCCATCAGGCCACTGTCCCCAGGAGAGATGTGCCTGTTCAGGGAAGGTGAGGCCAGCTGAGCAACCTTTCTCGCATTCAACTACCTGAGATGAGCAGGTGTGTACTGCTCACCTGTTCATTTCTTGCATGAGTAAAATTCTTGCTGAAGAAACACACAACCACGTACTTATTACTTTTCTAATGTCATTCCAAGCAAAATAATACCCTGGTTCTAATAAAGATCAAAGAAAAGCCAGTTTCTCAGGATAAACTTCTTCGCATGAAACTGTTATTTGATGGCTTTCTGGTTCCTCCCCAGAGGAAGCCAGTTTACACCCAGTGACTTTCCAGTGGCTATTTTTGGCAGCTTGTTAGAAGGAAGCTGTTAATTGCCTTTTAAATATCTTCTCACTGGTGAGTGAGCCCTTCCTGCTCTTAATTTCTCTCTGGCTGTTATCCTTGAGCTACCATTTGGCATTTTCAATGGTCTCAGGCAGAAATAATCAATCTATCAGTGGACATCCATACAGAAGGCTATGGCAAAACTGGAATCAACTTGCTCTAGCCACAGTCTACCGCTAGAAAAGAAGCACTGTGAATGTTCTCTCTCCTGGGAGGATCAAGATGGGTCATGTGAATGTCAGGGAGCAGAGGATTGTAAAGCATTAGAACAAATTTCCAGGACAAGCTGTGAAACCCATCCGGTCTCTTGTCCTACTAGCTCCCATAAATGGTGTTGCCAGTTACCACTGACTGTGTGACCTTCAGAAGATTTCTTAACCTCTCTGTGCTTCAGCAGAGTTTTCTCATAGGTAAAACATAGATAATTGTCCCAACCTAAGAAAGTTTTTATGAAAACTATACAATGATCCATATTGAGTATTTATAGTGTCTAGCATGTAATAGTTGCTTGATTGAGCTTAGTGATCTCCATCGTCCTTGCTTTTAATCCTGGAATCCTTTTTGCCACCCACTCTCAGATCCTTTTGGTTTCCAAGTTCTGCTGATGCTATTTCCTACTGTTGGTTCACATCACTTCCTTTCATTTCTCATCTGTCATTTTTTTAAACAGCTTTACTGCTTATTTTATGCATACCATAAAATTCACCAGTTGTACTTAAGTGTGTAAGTCAATGATATTTTTTTAGTGTATTTATGAGTTGTGTGTAACTAGCACCACAATTTGGTTTTAAAACACCTGCATCACCCCAGTAAGACTCAGTGCCTATTTGTACACTCCCCATTCCTGCCGCTAGCCCAGGCAACCACTAGTGTACTTTCCGTCTTATGGATTTGCTTTCCTCTGAACATTCTCTATAAGTGATATCACACTGGCTAGCAGCTTCTTTCCCTAAGCTAATATATTTGAGGTTCATTATTTCTTTCAATCACCAAATAGTGTTCTGTTATATGGCTATACCACAATTGGTTTACTAGTTCATCAGTTATGGGCATTTGGCTTATTTCCACTTTTTGGCGATTGTAAACAATGCTGTTATACAACATCTATGCCTAAGTCTTTGTGTAGAAGTATGTTTTTATTTTTCTTGAAGCGATGTCTAAGAGTAGAATTATTGGATACTCTGGTAGTTTTATTTTTATCGATAAGGTCTTGAGAAGTTGCCAAACTGTTTTCCAAAGCAGCTGCACCATTTTATATTCCTGCCAGCAATGTATGAGGGTTCCGGTTTCTCCATGTTCACTCCAATGCCTGTGATTATCTTTTTGATTTTAGCCATCCTAATGGGTATGAAATGGTATCTCACTGTGGTTTTTATTTATACTTCCTTAGTGACTAGTGATGTTGAGCATTTTTTGTGTGTGCTTTTTGGCCATGCTCGTAGC
The DNA here is from genome assembly GCA_963574885.1 of Lepilemur ruficaudatus. NCBI lineage: Eukaryota > Metazoa > Chordata > Mammalia > Primates > Lepilemuridae > Lepilemur > Lepilemur ruficaudatus. Next base: position 24,716 of record CAUYRT010011349.1, on the reverse strand, counting down.
TTCATTGGAGAAATGTGCAGTCAACCTTTGCCAATTTTTAAATTGAGTTAATTGTCTTTTTATTGTTGAGGTGTAAGAGTTTTTCATATATTCTGGATATAAGTCTTTTATTGGATATATGAACTTTAAATATTTTCTTCAAGTCTGTGGATTGTCTTCATTTTCTTAATGATGTCTTTTTAAACACCAAAGTTTTTAATTTTGATGAGGTCCAAATTATCATATTTTTTCTTTTATGGACTGTGCTTTTGGTGTCGTATCTAAGAAATCTTTACCTAACCCAAGGTCTATGTTATCTTCTAAAAGTTCTATTGCTTTATCTTTTATATTTAGGTTCATGATCCTTTTGAGTTGATTATTATGTTTGGTATAAGATATGGGTTCAAATTTATTATTTTGTTTGTGGATAGCCAGCTACCCCAGCATCATTTTTTACAATGACTATTCTTTTTCTGTTGACTTGTCTTGACACCTTTGAATAAAATCAATTGATTGTAAATGAAAGGGGTTATTTCTATACTGTCAATTCTATTCCATTATCTGTATGTTTATCCTTGTGTTGGAACCATAGCGTCTTTATTACTGCTGCTTTGTAGTAAGTTTTGAAGTCAGACCCTTGTCTGGTCTTCTGATTCCTAGCCCATCGTCCTAACTGGTCTCCTGCCTCCACTCTTGCAGTCCATTCTTTACACAGCATCCAAAGAGAACTTTCTGAAACCCAGATCTGACTTGTCATCCTGGTGTAACCCTTTCTTTTGTTCTTGTCTTAATAAAAAGCCTAAGTTTTACTTTGACAATATCGCCCCTGCCTACCTATGCATCCTCATTTCTTTGCACTTTCACTGGCCCTGCTTCATTCATTCCAGCGTGACTGGGCTTCTCAAGGAGCCCAGGGTGCCTCATGCTTTAACATCTTAAAGCACCAGAGCTCAGCACCTGTCCTGGGACCAAGCACAGTGCCTGACACAAAGTAGGTGTCCTTCCTGTGAGGCTGAATAAGCCGTGAGTACTGTGGTGTTGCCTAGACATCATTTGGCCATTTTTTTTTAAACTGGTTAATTCCTACTGGAAGTTTTTCCCTAACCAAATCCTCCCCTGTTACCATGCACTTTAGGTACCCTAGAAACACTTCCACCATATTACACTACGATGATGGTTTATGTGGTTATCCATCCCGCTAGACTGCAAGAGCTTCAGCACTGGTTTTCGTGATGCCTGACACTCAATAGCGTTTTTAAATAAAGGGATGGATAAATATACATTTTGAAATTTCAGAAAGAGCCTTGGTTAGCCAAGGACACCTCATAAGATTTGTGGGGTCTGGATTCATTGTTGATTGCAATAAAATTGTTCCCAGCCATAGGCAATAAGGGCGGAGCCTTTTGGCAGTTTCCTGAGCCCTTCACTCCTCACCCCTAGCTTCACATCTTTCCCTGCTGACTCAACATATTACTGGGACATGGTTCTGGGCCAAGAAACAGTGAACTAGAAGTGAGAAGAGTGGAAAAATTAAACCAGGATGACTCTTGGCATACTGATAAATCTCTGCCTGAATATTGTTTAGGGAGAGGTTGCTGAGTCTCATGCCCCTGTGCAAATCAAATTCATATCCTTAGAGACACACTTTTTCTTATTTTCTTAAATAAAAGATTAAGAAATTAAATTAAATCAAATCCTATTGATTACTAGGGGGAGGCTTCCTTAGGATGCTTTCCACTTTTGGAGTCTATTTTATTCCATCTCAATAGCCATTATTTGCCTTTTATTCCACCTTCTGGGGTCCCGCCCACAAATAAATAACTTCAGGATCCTCAGGAAGATTCGTTCTCCACAAACTCTCAGTAATTTTCACATCATCATGTTATTGACAAGGCTAACTGCAGGAAGAATGATTTGACTGTCAGATGCCAGAATCTGAATGAATCACTTCACTTTGTAAAGCTGTCGGTTGATTTTATTGTCAAAGAAGGCATTCTTCTAGTATTTTGCAAACGGTATGTATTCATGGCCTCCCTTCTCTTCCTTGCAGGCCAGCAGAGAACATGTGGAGAACGAATTATCTAACCCCACCCTGCTGTTTTCGGCTTACTTGGCTGATTCGGGAGTGTTTCGAGTTTTATTTATAAAGGCAGAAATATTTGTTAAAGTTGTTCTTCTTCCAATCCCATCACTTTCCATTTTAAACTCTATCTTGATATATATATACACATACACAAAATATATATATTGTGTATGTATATATTTTTTTCAAAGGATTTAAGCTGCAAATTGTACTTATATATGGCAAATTTGGCATTATATATGCCAAGGAATTTAAGCTACAAATCATTAAGAATTTAGAAGAGGCTTAAGGCTCTTATTCTCAAATGATCTCTCTTCTTTCATATTCTTGTATATACCAGGATCACAAAGCCGAGTATCTCCAGGGGCAAATGGATGCGTGAAATTGGCCAGGTAGGAAAACTCACTAAACTGCAGAGTTTATACCCCATCTAACAGAGTCAGCCCCACAAAGCTCCGGATGATATTCCCACTGGCATTATTACCACTTATACTATTTCTAGATCCTCTGATATTTCAAGGAAGGGTAGAAGTTGAATTTGAATTTTTCCAGTATAAAATATTTTTATATTAATAATTTTTATGTTGGCAAAAAATGTAAAATTCAGAAAAACAATGTGCAGATCAAAACAAACACGTCTGTAGGCCATCCGTTGATGAATTCTTGTACAAAGGGGTCCTTATCATATAAATATTTTGTGACTCAAAAGTTTATTTTAGCTCATTCATTTAATACATTCAGTGGATATTGATTGAGGACCTTTTGTGCTGTGTGCTATATAACATGAACTCAGTGTTAGGTAAGATAGACCCTAGACCCTATATTTTCGTAGAATTGAGAGTTTAAGTCAGGTGTTTAAGATGTGAGGCCTCTTGGTTTATAAACGAGAGATTAAGTTTCCCATTGGGCCTTGAGGCAGACTTAAGATAGTTTTGAACCTCTCTCTGCATATTATTTCCTGCAGAATTTTTTTGTGTGGTCACCCTTTCTACTCAAACATCATCCACCATATCTGAATATATTAAATATCATTATTCTTAAAATTACTCATTAATTGAACACATATTTATTACTTTAACTTATTCAAGAAGTGTATATTAGGCATCTAGTCTGAGCTAGGCACTGGGCAAAGAAAAGAGAATTTGGTGATGGATGGAACAGGCAGCTTCCCTCCTCTTTCCTCTTTCCTTCTCACTACCTCACTCCTATGGGATTGTACCTACCTCCTACAATCCACCTCCTTCTTCTGACAATATGGCCCCAGAAGAACTCTCCCTCTTCAGTCAACATTTATAATTTCACTGAGAGCCTTTCACACAGGCCTGACGCTGAGCAGAGAGCACAGAAATGAGCTGCCATTGAACCAGAATGCCCATCTTGGAAGTAAACAAGGGATTGGATAGCTCTTGCCTCTCAAGTATTAGAGGCACCAGGGCAGGAGGATTTGGCTTGCAGAGTGCTGACTTACAGAGTAAGGAGCACATTATTCTTGTCACCTTTTCCCTTTATTTTTATTTATTTATTTGTTTGAGGCAAGGTCTCTGTTGCTTGGGATAGAGTGCAGTGGTGTCTCAGCCCACTGCAACCTCAAGCTCCTAGGTTCAAGGGATCCTCCTGCCTATAGGCACATGCCACTGCGCCCAGCTAATTTTTCTATTTTTTGTGCAAATGGGGTCTCACTCTTGCTCAGGTTGGTCTTGAACTCCTGACTTCAAGCAACATTCTCACCTCAGTCTCCCAAAGTGCTAGGATTACAGGCATGAGCCACCACGCCTGGCCTACCTTTTCGCTTTAAATGAAAGCCAAGGTGTTGTCCTCCCCAAACTCCCATTGAGGAGAAAAGTGGGATTGAGGGAAGGGTAGCTCTAACACAGAGAATATAGGAAGATTGAGGAGGGAGGGGAAGGCTCTTACAGGTCTCTGTACTATCCCTAACATAATATGTCTATCCGCTTTACTGTAATTATTTGTCTTTTCTATTGACTCTACGGTACACGAAGCAAGGATCACTTCTACCTTGTCCTGAGAATGTATCCCCAGCACCAGACCCAGAGTCTGGTTCATAATAGAAACATTATAAACGTTGACTGAAGGAGAGTTCCCCTGGGGCCATATTTGCGGAGGAGGGAGGCGGAAGGTGGTAGGAGATAGGTACAATTGCACAGGAGTGAGGCAGTGAGAAGGAAAGAGGAAGAAGACATGTGGGGGGTGGGGGGCAGGCAGAGTTGGTGTCCTGGTTGGTGAGGAGGTAGAAACAGGTCCTGGAATGGGCTGACCATTCTGTATAAGAGACTTTCTTTCCAAGGTTGGATGTAAGTCAAGGATGCCTGCTGCGAGCTTCTCAGTGAAAGATGAATTACCACCAATAAGGCACGGTTAAAAGAATGGAATTTCCAAATTAGATAAAACTCGCTTTGTGAAGAACAAATGTTACCGGAGCCATCCAAGGTCACCATGTGTCAGTTTGAACACTGGAAATGGCTCATTTGAGGCGCACACGCAAATCGTTCCCACTCTGCATTATCTGCGTTTGCATGTAGAGCTCCTTGCTTCCCAGCTGTGAGTCGTGCGGGCCTCTGCAAAAGGTCAGTGTATAATGATACAACATCTTTTGTGATGGCATTTTTCACGATGTATTTTTCTACCCAAGATTTCTGAAAATCAATCACCCCATTTTTAAGCATTTCTTTTTCTGCGCTGAGGCTGGAGCAGCTGGGTGTCGGAATTTGCCATCAAACCATTCACCCATCCCTAACCTTTAAATGTTTGGGAAGGAAAATTTAAAAAAAAAAAAAAAAAAAAAAAGACCGGTGTAAAATAATTCAGTAACCCACAGAATTCATTTAGCTTAATTTATGCTAATCATGTGTATTGGTGTACTGGCAGATAAAAATAAAGCCGGTGGAGAAGATTGTATTGAATAAACTGCAACAATTAACCCTCGAAATTATCACGTGAAATGGTTTTAGCTTGCTACTGAAAATAACAGCCCCAACCGATTGTCTTAACTAGTGATGATTTAAAAGCTGATTAAATTCCAGGATTTATTTTACATTACTCCCACGTCCATTTGGTCATTTTGTGTAATATTTTAATTATAGGGGTTTTTCTCCCTCTGAAAGGTTACAGCACAAAATTAGAATTGTATTTCATTATTATGCTCAGTTATTTGCCAAAATGTATGTCAGAGAAAGATAGTAGTCTTGTTATATGTCACAGGTGTTAAAGCGAAGTTCTCGGTGACATGAAATGACCCAAAACATTGTCTTTTGGGTGTGAGATAATTCATGAATTACCAGATTTTATCTCATCAATTTATTTCCTAAGCTTCCATATGCAGCTTCTGTCCCCAAATTCAGTACAATAGGATTATTATTGATTTTATTAGGAAGAGCAAATAAATTGAAATTGTGAATATTTTGTCTAAAAGTTTTATAGACTTTGCCTTGCCCTGGATCGTTTGCCAGAGTGAAATTAATTATTTGCCTAGAAGACTGGAAGATATTGAGGGTAGAGAATTGTGGTCAGCAAATGTAGAGAGCACATCACTGTGCTCATGCATTACAATTAGCAGTAACGAGCTAGTTCCTAGTCAAGGGACCCCTTTCACCCAGTTGCCATGAGGTATCTAAGGAGAGTTGCCATAGTGTTATTTTATTATTTTCAATGTTATGATTCACTCAGCTATCTCCTACCCATCATTTAAAATACATCCAGCTATCAGCTGCTCAAAGAAGTCTCCCCCAATTTCTCCCAGGTCTGAGTTAGGTACTCCTTCTTTTACATCCCCATAAGGAGAACCCTCTTTCTATCCATCTAAACACTTAACACACTAAACTTCAGATGTCTATGGAATTGCGCCTGCCACTATAGCATAAATAACCTAAGACCAAGAACCATGATCTTGCTCTTCCTAAGTCTCCAACCATTCAGGTGGCTGTAACAAAATACCATAGGCTGGGTGGCTCATAAACAACAGAAATTTATTTCTCACGGTTCTGGAGGTGGGAAGTCCATGACCAAGGTGCTGGCAGATCAGGTGTTTGAGGAGGGCCCTCTTCCTGGCTTGCAAACGGCTACTTTCTTGCCATGTCCTTACATGGCAGAAGGGGCAAGAAAGCTCTCTCAGGCTTCTTTAATAAGGACAATAATCTCATTCACAAGGGCTCCACCTTTGTGACTTGATTACCTCCCAAAGGCCCCACCTTCTAATACCATTACCTTGGAGGTTAGGACTTCAACATAAGAATTTTGGGGTAGGGTGGGGAATAATTATTCAATCCATTGCACCGTATCTTAAGGACCTAACATGAACTTAGCACAAAGCACAATCAAAAGGCTTGTTGAGTAAATAAAAGAATAGAAAAATTCAGAATTATTTTTACCAGCATTGTTGGTCCCTTAACCATCCAAAGAAAAAGTAAATATCTTCTCCAAAAGTTTTAAAAGCAGCATCTGTGCTACTATTATCCACAAGGTTTGCCTGTTTATTTTATTCACTTAAAAAAATACATTGTACAGTTACTGGGAAAAGTGAAAGGTAATCTCATATGTATTCTGTGGAAGTCATTTTTAAAGCAGGATTGCTTATTTTTCTTAAATTCATATCTGATTGGAGAGAGGAGACTTGACCAACATTAGGGACCAATGATAGAGTCGTGGGCCATTGAATATTATTCACTATAAACTGTCCTAGAAAGTAAGGAAATAACAGTGGACTAGCAAGACCCTGATCCTGACTTTGCAGAGTTTAAAATCATTCAAAGGACAATAGAAATTGAGATAACAGCTAGTACATTGCTCAGCTGTTGTCCCAATATTGCTGCCCAACACCAAAACTGGGTGGTTTAGAGCAACAAGCATTTATTTTGTTCTTCCTGGGGCTACGGTAGGCTAGGGCAGCTCTGTGTCAGGCTGCAGGTTGGCTGGTTTGGCTTCAGGCCACAGGTTGGCTTTAGTGCTCCTCATTCTCCTTGGAACAGCAGCTTTAGGTCATGTTGTTCTCATAATAAATTGCCAGAGGGAACAGAGACCACGGAACCTCCTGAGACTTCAGCTCAAAGCAGGTACCTCATCACTTCTACTTACTTTCCGTTAGCCAAAGGATGCCATGTGGTCACATACACCTTCAGTAGGTGGGAAAACATACCCTGCCCATTCTAATGGGAGATGGGCAAAGTCAGATGCCACAGGATGTAGATGTGCAACTGTAATCCAAGGAGGGCTTGAAGAAGTGTGGACACTGCTTCAACCCACTGTGGAGAGGTAGGAAGGGCACACAACTGCTTTTGGTCTTTATAACAACGATGTAAATTGTACATGCTGGTATTTATGTAAACTATTAAAGGAACATATATAATTATTTCATAATTAATAATCAAAGTCATTTTATTCCTATTATAGAGGTGGAGAATTTGAGCAAGTTAAAGATTATAGTGTAAGCTGCTGGTGGGACTGCAAACTAGTACAACTTCTATGGAAATTAATATGGAGATACCACAAAGAACTCAAAGTAGAACTCCCATTTGATACAGCAATTCCACTACTGGGTATTTATCCAAAGGAACAAAAAGACATTCTATAACAAAGACGTCTGCACTCAGATGTTCATAGCAGCACAATTACAATTGCAAAGATGTGGAAACAACTCAGGTGTCCATCAATACATCAGACGATTAATAAGATGTGGTATATGTATACCATGAAGTACGATTTAGCTCTAAAAAAATGATGAGCAAATACCCCTTGTATTATTCTGGATAGAGCTGGAGTCCATTCTTCTAAGTGAAGTATCACAAGAATGGAAAAACGAGCACCACATGAACTCACCATTAAATTGGTACTAAGTGATCAACACTTATGTGCACATATGGAAGTAACATTCATAGGGCGTCAGGCAGGTGGGAGGGGGAGGAGGGGATGGGTAAATATGGGTAAATTCACACATAATGGGCACGGTGCACAATGTCTGGGGTTTGGGCACGCTTGTAGCTATGACCTGGGCAGTGCAAAAGCAATATATGTAACCAAAGCGTTTGAACCCCCATAATATCTGAAATAATAAATAAATAATAAAAAGATTGTAATGTAGGTAGGCAAAACTTCCTCTTAAACTAATGATCTTCGTGCACTAAAAAAATTAATTAATTAAATAAAACTACTGCCAGAATCACTGAATCACAGATCTAAAGGAGACATACAGGACCCCACCAGGTCCCCCACCATGTTACCTGTTCATCTTTATTTTCCACCTGCCTCCCTACCACTTCATGAGAATCAATTCTGAGAGAACAGTCCGGGCTTCCACATGTTTAAGGATCATCTAGGAGTTTTGAATCTATGTCCTTGTCCTCCCCGCAGAAAGCCTACCTAGCAAGCATCACCCTCTACTAGTATTTGATCAGAGGCTTTATGTGACTTTGTCATTGACGTGGAGAAGAGACATTAAACCAGCAGCCCAGTCCATCATTTATAAATTTTTCCTTGCTTTGAACTTCAGTCAGTATTTAGTATTTAACTACAAATCATACAAGCTATTCAAACAGATGTGTATAAAGAGCAAGTGTGGGTGTGAATGGGAATGGGAAAGTGAGTAGAGATTTATGTGGCTTGCTTTGGATTTTATCATCTACTTCCAATTTAGGCGGAAAATTTGTGAGCAGTTTATGTCTCCTGCACCATCAAAAAATAATAATTAACAATAATACTGGTAGTTAAACCCTCCTTTCTAATAACAATAACAACAATAATATAGCTTTATAGATTGGTTACAATTTTTGGTAGCAAGAGAAAGAAACTAATCCTGGTTAATTTAAACAAAAAGAAATCTAGTGGAAGGCTATCAGGGACTTCTAGGAATAATAGGAAAAAGAGAATAGATCTTAGAAAAGATCAGGGGTTTTTGCAGTTCTTGAGGCAAAAAGAAACAGAAATAATAATAATGGTCTTACACAGCAAGAGACTTTCTTAGGCATTATGAATTAATGCTATTTTTTAGTCTTGTTGACTCAAGATTAAGATTCCAGGGAAGAAATATCTGGCTTATCATTGGTCCCACTAGATATATCCAATTGGAAGAAGTCCTCCCTGTAGGAAATAAGTTTGCTGTTAGATAGAGGAATGGTCACTGCAAAACATTCTCTACACTAGCGTGATAAATCCTTACTAAATTTTGGGCACTGCCAATAAATTATATCTATTTTTCAAACAATGTGTGCAGTTGGCAGGATCATTCCTTGAGCACAAATAAGTAACAATAGCAACAATGCACACAATATGTTGGCCATATACTAAATGCCAGGCTTTATATATGTGATCCACTTTGCATGTAGAAAAAATTAGCTTCAGAAAAGTTAAATATATTGCAAATATTTTTAGCAAAAAAGCACTTGTCTGACTAACTCTAAGATCTGTTTCTGAGCAGTATCATGTGCTGAGGAAGCTGATGATCAGAGTGGTTAAAACCTTGCTTAAAGTCACACAGCCAATCAGTGGTAGAGACAGCGTCTTAGTCTGAAGCTCTTCTTATATGTCCAACTACTTTCTGTTCATCAGATGACCAGTGGACGTGAACTGACTATGACAATGACTTTACTGACATGTCCATAAATCTAAGAGAACCCCAGGAAGCTCTCTGTCCCCCACACCAAATCCATTCCTGCCTCTGCATGTCTCTATAGTGCTTTCCACCTGGAATATTCTGCCCTGCTCCTTCCCTGACTAGCTGCTTCTCAGCCTTCATGACCCTGCTTGAATATTAGCTCCTTCCCTTGGAGACATAGTCGGTTTCTAAATTTTAAATAGCTGCCTCCCCATACTCTTCACAACATCATCCTGTTATAGCTGTCACAGCCCTTATCACTTTCTGAAATCACCTTGCTTATGCTGCCATTTCCCTCTCCATGTCGACTTGTTCAACACTTACTTCCTCCATTGCTTAGAGCAGGACTTGGCATGTAGAAGATGCTGAATAGGCTTGGGTTGATTAAGTATAGAAATACACAGGAAGGACAACTGGTCTAGACTTGGTGGTCAGGAATGGGTTCCTATGGGATGCCACGTTTAAACTTAGCCATTTGGATTGAGTAGAGGTGAAAAGGGAGAGGAAGGGGTTTTTCTGTACAGGGAATTGTTTGCATGGGACATAGGTGAGGGAAAGGAATGTACATTGAGCATTCAAGGGTTGGGAGCAATTCACTATGGCAGAGTGGACAGGATAGGGCCAGAAGTTCATCAAGAGAAGGTCATGACCGGCCCCGTAAGTTATGGTAAGGAGTGATGCTGCTGCCTGCCTGCCTACATGGGCATGTGTCTGTGCAGCCACTGGTGGGCCTGGGCTTCCCACGCCAATCCTCATGCAGACCAAGACGATGCATGGACTTCAGCAGCCATCGTGTTTGTGTCCCCTGAATGAAGTAGATGAGAGGAGAATGACCCACATCAAAGGGACTGCAAGGGAGAGGCACTTGGACAAGGAAAATAAAGTCCAACAAAGCCTGAAGCCCAAGAGCAGCTTCTTTCACCTTCAATTTGTTTTGTCCTTACCTACCTCTTGAAGCCGACCCTGGAAGAGCATCCAGTCAGAGGGACAGACTGAGCCTTCAGTGATGCGCCTGTCAGGGGAAGGGAGCAGGATGGAGCGTGCAGGGCAAGCAGTGTGCATTTTTCATCTCATAGATCCTTCTTAGGAAATATATTGATAATCAAGGAGAGAACTTTCCAAGTTCGTGCAAAGTGTTGGCACTTGAATATCTCAAACCAAATGGGAATAAAATATCTGAAACTCAAAGGATTGTACGTTTCAGATCTTTTCTCCTTAGATCCTTTTCCAGGATCCCTTCAAGGACTTCTTTTGTCCTGAAGGAACTTTGGTCTTTGTTTCATTTTCTCCCCTCCTTCTCCATCCCCAGATTTCTAGAATTTCAAGAATTATAGACCTTTTGAGTTATAAAATTTTTCTTTTACAAGAAAAGGACAATGGGCTGAAACAGGAAGGGCTTTAATAGCAACAGCAATAGAAACAGCAGGGAAATAATAATATCCATAACAATAGCAGTAGTGACGGTCACGGTAACAGCATACGCAGGTGCTCACTCTGGGCCAGGCAAAGTTCTTGTCGTGCTATCTGTACTGCCTTCTTGAGTTTTACCATGATCTCGACTTACTGTATCCCCAACTTACAGAAAAGGAAAGCAAGGAAGAGAAAGGTTAAATAACATGAACAGTATCACTCAGCAGCAAATGAGTGTCGGAAGAGGACTAGATCCCAGCCAGCTGGAACACCACAAGCTGTGCACCTAGTGCAGGAGCTGCAGCTGCCCCCAGGAACTTAACCAGACCTGATACAGGTCCCTGCTTTGCTTCTTATTAGCTATGTGACTTCCAGAGGGTGACTCAACTCCTCTTGATTTCAATTTCCTCTTCTACCAAGCGTGTGGCAGCAATGGGGGTTGTGATCCCAGCATTCTTGGGGCCGTGTATGCTAAGTGCCTAACACAGAGTACAAGCTCCCTCTAGGACAGCTGCCCTCATCATTTTATTAATATCACTACCAGTCTGATAAGGAAACCACTACAACGTTGAAGCCCATGACTTACGCAATCACATGGCTGCCAGGCAGGCCTTGGGACAGTCAATCCACTTTACTGTTTTGCCATCCACTTGGCTTCACTTCTGGGAAAAACATGAGTGGTGAGGCTGATCCACAGACTCAGCCCGTGATTGTCAACTCAAGGGGCATCTACTGAGCCTTTAGGTCTTTCTTGTGAAGGCTGAGGCCCCTGCTAAGGATGCTGGTAGAATCAGAATGACTTATTGAAAGCAATTTATTTTGCCCTTTGCTTGTTGGATAATCTGAGGGACAAGTGTTGTTTTAGAAAGGAAACATCATATTCTCCGCCTTGATTTGAATTCCATCTCAGCCACTTCCTGGCAGTGTAACCTCGGGTCATTATTAAACCCCTCTGTGTTTTAGGCACCGCAGCAATAAAATGGAGATAATAAAAGTTCCTCCCTCCCAGGACTGCTTTGAGTAACAAATGGGTTAATATATGTAAAACACACTTAATGCAAAATGAGAGCTATTTATATTAGTATTGTTCAATGTAGGCTGTGATTTGCTCACTTATTTGTACCTTTACTTGCCTTAGCTGATGAGAACATTTATTCCGGTCTATTCAGTAGGGGGCTTTAACTTTTTTTATGAAGTCATTACCTAAATTGTTTTTGTGTTCAAACTGGTCCAGGAGATGTCAGCAGTGATCGCTCTCACTCACAGTCCAGTGGGGTTTTGTTCTCACCTCAGGTCCTCCTGCTTTGTGTATTTACAAGGGGACACAGGGCAGAGGACCCCATGGCCTTACCACCACCTGGTCCGGCTTCTGACCAGTGTAGCTTGTCTTGCTCCAATTCGAGCCCATCTTTGCAGGTATAATGTGATCTAATATGAAATGTCACACAAAATAGAATAACTAGGACATTTTTTCAATAGCTTACAGAAAGTCTCCAGTGGGAAAGTAAGTAGTGATTGTTCCTTGGGTCAGAATTTGTTTACGTGCAACTAAAATAGGAGGTTGGGTTTTTTTCTAAGATGTTTGGAACCTCTCAGGAAAAGATGTCTTCCTCCATGGCAACCAAGTGTATTCAACATACAATATATAAAAAAAATTTATTTTTGTGTTGCCTCAAGATTCACCTTCTTTGAATGTGGAATTTTCAAGTGGAAAATGAGAAGTTGATCATTCATTAGGGCTGCCAAATAAAACACAGGGCATCTAGGCAGTATTGGAGACGTATTTACACTAATACTTATTACAGGTTGAGTATCCTTAATCTGAAAATTCGAAATCTGAAATGGTCCAAAATCCAAACTTTTTTGAATGCCAATATGATGCTCCAAGGAAATGCTCATTGGAACATTTTGGATTTGGGATTTTGGGATTAGGGATGCTGAACTGTAAGTATAATGCAAATATTCCAAAATTAAAAATAAAAAATCCTAAACACTTCTGGCCCCAAGCATTTTGGATAAGGGATATACAACCTGTATTCATTGTTTATTTGAAATTCAGATTTAACTAGCTGTTCTGTGTTTTTATTTGCTAAATCTGCCAACCCTACTGCCTATGCATTCCAAGTGAATACAGCATTGGCCATGTCAGGAACCAAGTGCATCATGCGAGCTCTTGTCTCTTTCAGACACTTCTCTGTTCCCCTCCCAGAGAGGAGAGAAGTGAGTGATGTAAGCCTGAAGTTTTCTTTGAGCTGTAAATGGTCATTTTTAGTAATAAATCTATCTCTGGCCTTTTCTTCCTTGTTCCTATTCTCCATAGTTTTATTTTTGAAGGTTGAAGTTATTGCCTTATTTCTCTCACAATTCTTGGTACAGTTTCTTTATGTCTCTAGACACTCTGTATACCTCTCCATCTCAAATATTCGCCATGGGAACATATCTCTATTTGCATAATGGATGTTGACACAAGGCCATCATATACCTAATTACATAATAAATGTCAATGGAAAATGATATTGATACACAGAACTTATTTTATAGGCAAACTCCCAGAAGTACATCTTATCCCCCTGAACTGGAAAAAATACTTATTACTTGATAATATCATCAGGGAATGATGTCTGTACTAGGATTTACTATGCAATTAGTTAGTGATGATCCTTATCAGGCAGTGTTGGTTTGATTTTTCGCAACATGAATAAAAAAGAGTGGGAGAATCTTTTATTTCAAACATATTTGCTTTATCACAAAGTCATGAGAAAACACTAGGAGACAAGTTTTGGGCTCAATATTAAGAGGACTTATCTCACAATTTAAGGTGAAGAATTTGCAGTCCCCTACAGATGCCATCATATCCTGCTCTTGGCTTCTGTTTGTTCCACTCTCCTGCCTGGATCACAGTTCCTCTACCTCTTTTTTGAACAAATGAGTCAAAAGCTGTTTAACAATATAAAGAGCTGTCTCTTAAAATAAGAATTTCTGGAGGCTGACGAAGAGAAGCTGGCGAATCTATCATCAGAGATAAACTGACAGATATTCGGTCATTGATTGGAAAGTTTTCTTTGGTTTTCTTTAAGAGCCCTTTCTTGATAAAGACTCTAGGAATTCTGTATTCTGTATAACCTTGTTCATGATCAGACCACCAAGATGCTTGTTACATGAAAAATAAACCATTGCCTAGGAATCATAAAGGAAAATAATAAGTTTGCATTTGTATAAATTATAAACTCTATATGGCAAATAAAATACACTAATAAATAAATATGAAGTAAATAAATGAAAAGAAAAATGACAAAACAGAAAGAAATATTTGTAATATGAATCACAAAACAAATTTCCTTAATTTACAAAGAGCCCACAGAAAGAAATAAGAAAAAAAATGAACAACCCAATAGAATAAAGGGCAAAGGATATGAAAAAACAGTTCAGAAAGGAATGCAAATGACCAATAAACATATGAAAAGATGTGCAACCTCATTCATAATTAAAGAAATTCAAATCAAATACAATGAGGAGAAACCTATCAAACTGACAAATGAAAAGTTTGATAATAGCGAGGACCTGTGAAGTGTATGGAAAGGGCATTATCATACACTACTGCTAGGTGTACAAATGGTGACATTGTTTCCGAGGATAATTTGGCAATATCTATCAAAATTATATTGCTGGTATTCTTTTGACCCAATAATTCTACTCCCAGGAATTTTCTTCACTAATGCGATGCCCTGTGTATCAAAATATATGTTCAAGAATGTTCAGTGAAGTGTTTGTAATTAAAAACAAAACAAAACTGGAAAATGATTTGCCAACAGGAAACTGGGCAAATAAAAATAAACTATTTGTGCAATGCAATTGTATAAAAACAGCCATGGAGAAGGTCTGTGTATATGACTGACTGAAAAAAGTAGAAGGAAGAACGGGGCATAAATTGTGATCCATTTTGTTTAAATATAAAGAAAGAATGCACACACACACAGGCAAATGCATTTTTTCTACTAAAACTTACTCAATGCCTACAATGTTCCAAGCACGTTTATAGGTGCTGGCATTACAATGGTGAACAAATTTCTCTCACATCATCTTGTTTTAATTTACTTTACTTTAACTTACCACTACCTAAATCAATCTTATTTATGTTTATGTAGTTCTTATTTTCTGTCAGTCTTTGTCTGCTGGAGTGTCAACTTGATCAGAGCAGGGACTTTATATTGCCCACCGCTCTGTCCCCAGCACTGGGTAGGGAACCACAGAGGATCTGTGACGGGAATGTCACTCCCATCAAGACCAGGGCAAAGTGGGTTCAGGCAGAGAGAAGGCAAGTGCAAAATCCCCAGGAAAGCAGGAACACAGGTGGTGAATTGGAGATCCGGGGGCCAGAAAGAGTGTAGGACAGAAGACAAAGACACAGGTAGGCAGCAGACAGGTGGACAGAGGCCAAGGAGGGGAGTTGGCCTCAGTTTTCAAGTTTCATAGGGTTTCAAGCAGGGGAGTGACAGATCTGATTTGTAATTTTCCAAAGTGCTTCCAGGTGCCTTGGGAAGGATGCACTGAAGAAGACAGGAGGTTGCAGAGAGAGCAGTCAGAGGCATTGCAGGGGTCCCTGCAAGAGATGCTGGCAGGCTGGGGAGAGCTTTCCAAAGGATGCAACAGGTCAGCGATTTGGAAGAACAGAGAGTAGTTAGTTGCTTGCAGATAGAGGAGGAGCTAGTCAATCCAGACAGAGGAAGCTGCATGTTTCTAGCTTTGAGATACAAAGCATCGCTGCAATGTAGTTGGGAACTTTTGCTGGGTGGCATGACAATATGGCTGTGGAGAATAATACCTGAGGTCACAGGAGAAGGCCACAAAGAGTGGTCGTGCATATAATTTATGCTCAACAAATGCTTTTTTGGTAGGTGAATAGAAAGTGATATATTTGGGGAAAAAATTGTGAATAAATGAATATACTTTGGGAGAGTATAGTTCTACCACTAGGGCAGACACATGGTGCAGAGGATTTAGCAAAGACAGGATTTCTGAAGAACTTGTAATTCAATATTACTAAAGACAGAAATATAGCACTTGACCTTCCTTGGAGTTCATTCTGTGCTTGGCCACTGTGATGTCCTTGGAGACCCTAAGTTACCATTTCCATACTCCATCTTCCCCAAGTAAATTACACTGTTGACTACAGTGAGCTCTGAACCTGGCTGATATTGGAATCATCTCTTTTCCCCAAATACATATTCCCTGGCACCACTCCAGACCTACTGAATTGAAGCAATCTGGTGAACCTTAGGAATATGTTATTTTTATTTTTATTTACTTTATTTCAAAATATTAAAGAGGAATAAGTGTTTTTGTTACATGAATGAATTGTGTAATGCTGAAGTCAGGGCTTTTAGTGTGCCTGTCACCAAAATAGTGTGCATTATACCCAACAGGTAATTTTTTTTATCCTGCACCTCCCTCCCAGCCTCCCCCTTTTTTAGTTTCCAATGTCCTTTATACCCCTGTATGACCGTGTGTACCCACCCTTTATACTATAGTAGCATTTCTGTTAAATATACTAACAACAGGCAAGCTGAAAGTCAAATCAAGAACTCAATCCCATTCACAATAGCTACAAAGAAAATAAAATACCTAGGAATATACTTAACCAAGGAGATGAAGGATCTCTACAAGGAGAACTACAAAACACTGATGAAAGAAATCATAGATGACACAAGCAAATGGAAAAACATCCCATGCTCATGGAAGAATCAACATGGTTGTTAATAAAATGTTCATACTGCCCAAAGTGACTTACAGATTCAGTTCAATTCCCATCAAAATACCAATGTCATTTTTCACAGATCTAGAGAAAGTAATCCTAAACTTTATATGGAGCCAAAAAAGAGCCTGGGTAATCAAAGAAATGTTAAGCAAAAAGAACAAATCTGGAAGCATCACATTACCTGATTCAAATTACACTTAAAGGCTACGGTAATCAAAACAGCATGGTACTAGTGTAAAAGTAGAGACATAGACCAATGGAATAGAATAGAGAACCCAGAAATAAAACCATATAGCTACAACCAATTGATATTCAACAAAGCAGACAAAAACATACACTGGGTAAAGTATGCCCTTTTCAATAAATGCAGCTGGGAAATTGGATAGCCACATGCAGAAGAATGAAACAAGATTCCTATCTCCTGCCATATCCAAAAATTAACTCAAGATGGAATAAAGACTTAACTATAAAACCTGAAACCATAAAAATTCTAGAAGAGAACATAGGAAAACTGTTCTGGCACCAGCATAGGCAAAGAATTTATGATTAAGACTCTAAAGGCAAATACAACAATAACAAAAGTAAATAAATGGGACTTAATTAAAATAAAAAGTTTCTGCATAGCAAGGGAAAGAATCTATATGTTCTAAAGATCCACAAGTGAGTCTAATGTAGGTGTCCAGGCCTCTGAGAACCCCTCATTGGTAATACAGTGGCAGTTTTTAGACCCATCCTGGAATGGGTGTGATAACTCCTCTAAGAAAAACTCTTTTTTTCACAACTGCAGATTGTGCAAAATGACACCCAGATGTGCAATAATAATAATGATAATATACTTTCTTCTGTGGCCAATTTGTAATGGAGAGAGTACAGGTCCTTGACCGACAGGGTCTGTTGTCACGCAGGTGGGTTCAAATATCTGCACCCACGCCCTGCCTCACCCTGGAATTACAGCTCTGCTTCCTAAAAGACTGTGGAAGGACAACTGATTCTGATTCTCAGGGCTGACTGTTTCTTTCATACCTTTTAACTCCTTTGAAAATAAAGGTTCTTAACGTAAGTGTCAACTTGGGTTTTTTTTTTAATTTTGGCAAATATGGTACTTATTAGTTCATTACTGAAACATCAGCTACTTGCAGAGTTTGAGTGGCCCCAGTTAAAGGACCATGGGTAAGCCTACCTGTGGGCTCCGTGGCATCTTACCCATCTGTAAGAACAGCCCCACGTATAAGACCCATCATTCATCCGAGATACTGGCTGCTCTGCCAGGGCCCAGATGATGGTGCAGAAAATTGTTGTACATTCCTCCTCAGGGCCCAGAAAGGTTCAGAGCTTCTGAAAGTTTCATCCATGCAGAGGGGACAGAGAGGTCCTTCTGCCCTAAGGTCAGTCCCCATGGCCTTTCCTACTTCTCTCTCCCTGGGGCCTTTGCTTCCCTATCACAAGTCAGGGATCCTCCTGTTCTGTGTTTCTATCTTCTTCCAAGCAGAGCAGTGCTGATGTACAGAGGACACAAAAGACACTAATATTGCTGTTCTGGTGATTTAATCCAGGCACCAGCCTGAAGCCAGATTAACCCCAACCTCTCTTTGTGTATGGCCTACAAACTAAGAATGGATTTTACATTTTAAATGCTTAGAAAAAAAATCAAAAGAAGAATACTATTTCATGACACATGAAAGTTATACGCTACTCCAATCTCAGTGTCCATAAATTAAAGTTTTATTGGAAACACAGCCACACCCATTCATTTATGTATTGTGTGACCTCTGGCAGCTTTTGCTCTACAGAGGCAGACGTGGGTCGTCTTCACAGAGACATTATTGCCTGCAAAGCCTAAAATATTTACTATTTGGTCCATTGATGATTCCTAGTTCAATCCATTCTGATTAGATGGTGCTTATGCTAGAAAATATTTAGATATGTTTTAAAGCATCATGATATTTTTGCATAGTTTCTTTTTACAATGTTTTAGAAGGCTTTTCAGTTTTTAAAGGGTTTTGCTAACTCTTTTCTTCCTAAATCTGACCACCTTTTGTGGTGTGTTTCTAGTTCTAGGACAGACCCAGATCACAGCAGAGAGGCTGGCGAGGGACACACTGATGCTAAAGCCAAGAAACCAAACCATGGTACATTCATGTCCCCACGGGATGTGAATGCTGCACTTCCCAGAAATGCATACCATTTTCTTTCTGCAAAGGCACATGTTCCCACTCTGACTCTAGCCAGAATGAGGAGGAATTACAGGGGGTACCTGACACATCCCCTCTCTCCTTCTCAAGGAAGCCAACTGGGATGCAAATGTATGTCAATAATCTTCAGTCTGCTTCATTATATACAGAAAATAAATCATTCTGACTTTGAACAGTTAAGTTACCTGTTGGTGTCCCCCTTGGATGATCACATAGTGATCACTAAGTCAGAGCAGAAGCTGCAAACCAGGGCTCCAGTGGACTGCTCTGGGGCTGCCCGTGTTGTTTGTGCCTGGTTTTATTTTATTTTGCCTCAAACCTGCAGGGCCTAGCTGAGTGCCCACGCTATGTGTGAGGAAGCTTCTTCAGTCGCGATTTGGTCAGCACATTTGGGAAAACTTTCTGGAAGGATTTTAATGGACTCCTGACCCCGATAGTTGCTTGTGAAAACAGCATTTCACAAACACGCTGCCATATTTACTTGCACATTCACACTTCCCTCTGAT
Organism: Lepilemur ruficaudatus; assembly: GCA_963574885.1. Lineage (NCBI taxonomy): Eukaryota > Metazoa > Chordata > Mammalia > Primates > Lepilemuridae > Lepilemur > Lepilemur ruficaudatus. The sequence continues at coordinate 5,191 of CAUYRT010011349.1, read as the reverse complement.
TTTCAGAAGAAACCCAGAAGAGAGGCTTTCTCTGTGTCCTCCACCCCCTTCTCGCCACGCTGCTTTCTTCTCTGTTTCAAGAACATTGACCGATCACAGCTGGTGCCAGAACATATGGCTGAGGGAATACTGGCTGCATGCAATGGAAGTATCACTGTAGTTCCTATTTGTTTTAATGAAGGGTGTTTCTATGAAGAAAGCACAACAGACTAATTTAGTCGTCGGAGTTCTCCACATCTGGGGAAAGTCTAACAAGTTGACTTGTGCGCCCCATCCTGCAAGGCATTCTCCCTTCCTAGCTCTCCCAAATCTCAGCAGGGCACATCTGGATTGAAACTTCCTACGGGGTGTGTGCTGCAGGCTCTGGCATGAAGACAAAACCCTATATGAGAAATGGTTCATTGTTATTCATCATAGAGGATCTAGCATCATACATCATATGGCCTAGATTCATAGTTTTTTTTTTTTGTGCCACAGTATACTCATCAGCTATGGCTATGTGTGCACAAAGTACCTACCTTCCAGAGCTGTTGTGTGGATTTAAAGTGCTGAAACAGTGAGCACTCTTAAGACAATGTCAAACGTATAACTGGCTTTTAAGGAATACTAGAGAGTTGTGATTATAACTCTGATGTTCTATCATTGCAGGAAGTTCATGGCTTCTTGGTACCAGTTTGAATGGGGAAACAAGGACATCCTGTACTTACCTTTTCTTCTTATCTGTCTTCCCCTTTGCAAGATTTCCCTTATTGATTGATTGATTGGTTGATTTTTTTCAAGTTGTAGCTAATAATGAGCTTTAGTATTTCATAGATTCTTCTAGCAGAGATTTGTAACTTGAGGCCCAAGGAACTTCCAGAAGGGTGAGGGAGGTTTCAGCAATCTGTCAGTGTTCCCAAATGCATATCCATGTTTTAATGTTTGTGCATTTTCCTAGGTACAGTATCTACAGTTTTTTATCAGAGTCCCAAAGAGATGCAGGCCACAAAAAGCAGAAGAATTGGTGCTCTAGGGAATAGATACCCCATAGTTCAAGGGCATAATAACCCTGCCAGAAGATTCTGGGGCTTCCACAGTGGCCTTGCTTTTCTCTCTAATGATTTTTAGGTACCAAAATTCTTGAGGCTCAAATAAAACCATGGTTCATAAATATAAAGGTCTTTGATTCATATTTTATTCTTTTTCTTTGAGTCTCATTTCTTGCACATCTCAGGACTTGGTGTCCTCACTGCCAACATCCTGCTTGAAGCCAAGCCAAGGCCCCGAAAACTCATTTTATTTGCTTGCTTTTTATGGGAATTACAGGGGTCCTGGTCTAGATAATTACTTAATTCTCACTCTAAAAATAACTAGGGCTTGGGGGCAGGGAAGAACATATGGGGGTAAACACTTTCATACTGACCTCTATCCCAAGGAAGGTAGGAGCTCATGCAAACGCTCACAGCAGAAGAACAAATCGCCATGGGCTTTTACAGCAGGCATCAGTTTCAGGCTTTGTGTGTCTACACATGGGCCACCATACGTATGTGAGCAACGCAACAGTGAATGAGGCATAATCATCAACTTAGCACAGGTCAAACCAGCCCGGTAGACTGTGAATCGTTTCTGAAACTCACCAAGACAAATGACTGTATCTGCATTTTCTTCCCTGGTTCTGTTTCTCCCGCTGTGCTCTCTTGACCAGACTGATGGGGGAAGTGGAAAATTTCAAACTGAAGAGGTTCTTTTTATTTCTTCCCCCTGCAGTGCTGAGTTTTACCAAAAAAAAATCTAAAAAAAAAGTATTCTTTCTTTCCACAGCAAAGAAAATATTAAACTTGTATGACTGTTATAAATATTACATGTTCAGGGCACCAGTACCTGTAAGTCTCTACTTTCCAAGGCGAAGTTGGAAGTAACCCTTTTGCTGCTGCTGTTGAATTTTAGACTGGATACATCCCCAAGGGCAAGTTCACATATAAATTTTGTTTGTGTATTTTAGCAAGAAATTTGATAAGAGGACACCAACTATGCTTATTTTGAAGGTCTCAGCAATTAATTGAAGATCATTTTCTGCTTTATAGCCTCTGGGCATAAATCCATGTATTTATGTTTAATTTGTACCTCATCAAATTCTGATGTGTAACAACATAAGTTTATATGCATCTATATTTTGATGTCTTTGATACTCACATGATGCTTCTTTTCAAATAGAATTTCTTCCTCCAAATACACTTTTTCACCTCTCATGATTAATCAAATGGTGCTGTGTTCACTCTATGTTTATGATACTTCAGTACTGTGCTGTGGTTCTCAGGATGTCACCAATGCCACAGATTCAGCACAATAAAGTCACCGGAATATCAAAGAGAAAAGGTCAGGCACTCAACTTGGTGTAGCCACAAACAACATTGGTAATTAGCCAGCAGAGAAAAGATGTGAATAAAATTCAGGACAGGAAGCAGCTTCTCAAAGGATCATTAATTTAATCAGAGACTGGGTCCCTAACAGAAAGAATGAAAACCTGTATATGTCAGACACCTAAAACTCCATGTTTCTGTTGGTCACCTTCATGAGCAGAAAATGAGTGAACTTCTCCCTTTCATTTTAGAGTGAGAAAATGGTAGAATCAGAGATTAGACGATGCAAAGCTACCTCTCTTCTCCAAAGAACACCTGAAAGCTGCCAAAGCCAATAGTCCAAGTTGAGATTGATCTCAGAAGTGCTGGCCAGAGTTCTCATTCTTGAACCTAGATATGGCACTGTTCCTCCTTGCACGAAACAATGATGTTTGCTCTTCCACGTCTGCCTCCATCTCCTCTCTATCCTGGGTTCTCGCCCTGTGGTCAATTAGTCTATGCTGTCATCCACCTCTGCCTAATTGGTAGCATCCTATAAATGCCTCTAATGGCACACGGTCCTTATTGACAGAATAGCCTATTTCCCTTCAGTACAAAGAACTTTATAGTAACTGTGAATATTCACATTTGCAAAGCTGCTCTGCACTTTGCTTTATGGTTATTTTTGTAGTTCAGTAGCTACCACAGTTTCATGCATGTGGTTAAGCCCTCATTAGCTCTTTGCTGAATAAAATGAAAGGGTAAGTATCACCCTCTCAGATAAGAGAGGTAGCGTGGTCCAGCCGAAAGAAGAAAGACTTCAGAGCCTTACAGGTAAGCATCCCTGGATTAGAATCACAGCCCTCCCACCCAAAAGCTGCTGACCCTGGGTGGCCTACCTGACATCTCTTACTTTGGTTTCTTCATCTCTAAGACTTGGATAATGAAGCATACCTTGTAGTTATGAAATAAAGCTTAGACATCATTAAAGAAAATAAATTGCCTGGAGAATAACAGCTGGTTAATAAATGGTGCTGGTGGGATGCTTATTTTTATGAGGTATAAGAGGACATCTGAGATGGCTTTCTTGCAACCTGGTGGAAACTGTCCATCTGACTCGAGCTCATTTCTTTCTAGACAATTGAAGAATAGTTTTAACTATATGCAAAATATTTCTAGAATTCCAATGATGGGGTTTACTTTAAGCTTTTGGAAGTTTGCCCCAGTATAACAAATTGTGGAAGCATAATTCTGTCTCTTTCCTCCATAAATCTCTCATGTTTCAACTCTCAAGGTGAAGAAGGTTCTAATCAAACTTAGTTGATAGGATTTATGGGCTTTTTTGCCCTATTTCCCCGGCCTGAAGGTTGTCCTTTGGTTTAGAAGGACCACCCTTAGCTCCCAAGATGATCAAAGTGTATATTAAAAACCATAGACCTTTCAAGTGCCTAACAACAATCTGTCATTGGAAACCCTTTGCAGTAGCTGGTGTGGCACTGTTTATACTACACATCCTTGTGATAAACTCCCCTGTGAGTTACAGAGTGAAGATAGCTCCTTTTTTAAGAGCATCGTGGCCAATGAAAGTTAGCTCAACTATCTTGCTTTGTCTGATTGGCCAGCTGAAGTTGATTGAGGAAGAACCTGAGTCCCACCCAATTTGGGCTGACCCTTCCCAAAGCCTCCTTCTGAAGCTGCCTTCTACTGGGATTTTCCCACTAGAGATGGCATTAGGGAAGGCAGAGCTCTGCAAATAGATTTTCACATTTATGGCTTCAAGGCCTAACTATTCTTAGAAGTTTCTAACGAGACACCATCAATTCCATTAGGTTGTATACTCTACAGTAAGTGATTTAGAGAAACGAGCAAATAGAAGCCATTAGCTCTTCAAAATGCATCATAATTCACTTGCAATGCACGCAAGACTGCATTCCAATAAAAAGCTACTTCGTTTACTGTGCCCAGGGGCCTAGGTGCCATCTCCTTTATCCTCACACTGGCCCGAAGTGGAGGAGTTTAGTTCCCCACACTATATATCAGAAAAGTGAGATAGATTTCGAATTTATAGAAGTCAGACATTTTATAAGTGGGGGAGTCAGGATTTGAATCCAGGTCTGCCAGACTTTTATCTCTTATGCCTAAGATCTGAGGACACCACGCAGACTCCTGCATAGTACTTATCTTTGGAAACCTCACAGGCTGTTACGCATTCATGACTATCGTGCATGGCCAGATGCAGCACTATGACAAAGTTCATGTACAAAAAGGGCTTTGGAAGTCCAAAGGGAGGATTCGTGGAGGAAGTAGTGTACCAGCCAGACCCTAAGGAATCAGTAGGAATTTTCCAGTTTTGTGTGCCTTCTGGGTATCAGGCAGTTCCAGCTAAGGGTAAACATTGGCAGAAAATTGGGGTGCAGAGGAGGGCATGAGGTTGGATATTCCCCCACCCTGTGTTTTGTTCGCTGTCTCTAACATTGGCTGCATATCGTCTGCAGTCCAACTCTCAAGGGAAACAGCTCTTTCCTCCGCATCCCAGCTATGATGGGTTCCAGCTCCTACCAGCTGGCCTTGGATCCTGTCTTTTCCCTTCCAGCACCAGGGTTTGTAGCAGCTGCCCATTGTTAGTAATTTCTAGGGTGCCCATTGTTCCCTATTTGTGGTCTCAGCTCCTCAATCATCTATGTAACCAATTTCCTGTATTATAGGTATTTTTGCTTGAAATACCTAGGATGGCTTTGTTTGTTTGACTGGACTCTGGCTGATGCAGAATTCAAAACTATAGAACTGATACATTGTTTTATATTTTTTAAAACCGTATTGGAAAGAACACATCAACACCTGAATATATATACACACACATACATACATGTATA
>CAUYRT010011337.1:0-11483 GCA_963574885.1 Lepilemur ruficaudatus | reverse complement strand
CTATTGCCCGGGCTAGAGTGAGCTGTGGCGTCAGCCTAGTTCACAGCAACCTCAAACTCCTGGGCTCAAGCGATCCTCCTGCCTCAGCCTCCCAAGTAGCTGGGACTATAAGCATGCGCCACCATGCCCGGCTAATTTTTTCTATATATATTTAGTTGGCCAATTAATTTGTTTCTATTATTAGTAGAGACGGGGTCTCGCCCTTGCTCAGGCTGGTTTCGAACTCCTGACCTTGAGCAATTCACCCGCCTCGGCCTCCCAGGGTGCTAGGATTACAGGCGTGAGCCACCGCACCCGGCCGACAATGAATTTTTAACCCAACTGGAATTTATTTTTGTTTATGATATGATTAGGATCTAATTTTCTTTTCTTCCATATGGATAGCCCAGTTTCCCCCAAGCCATTTATTGAATATTCCATTGTACTACAGAGTGCTTGTCTTAATCGTCACCCACTATGATTTTGACGACCCACGCAGGGCTGCTGCTGGGTTTCCCCTCTGCCCCAGGGTCCCCACTCCCTTCCAGATGTCCTTGCCACCCACTTGGGCCCTGGTGGTTGTGTGGACACCTTCCTCGCCTTGCTCGAGTTCTGATACCCTGCCCTGGACCCTCACTGCTCACCACCCTCCATGTGGATGCCCTTTCCATCCCTTTGGGCTCCAGCACCCCATGCACAGATGCCTTCTTCAGCCTGCTCTGGCTCCGTGCACTGGGCTGCTGTTGCCTCCCCCATGGACACTCTCTTCACAACCTTGGGCTCTGAGGACCTGCCCGAAGCCACTGCTGCAACCCTCCTCATCTCCCTGTCCTGCCACATACGTGCACACTCTCCTCATCATGCTGCCCACCACCGCATGTCCTCTAAGGTGGGCCCTTAGCTCCAAAATCTCCTAAAAATAGTTCAAAATAAGGCTATACAGATAATTTTACTTCTAGGCCATCTTATATTTATAATTAATTTTTGGAATCCTTTGGTCCATGTTAGACTATTAGATGTGACCGTGATATTTGGTGTGGTTCTTTCAGCAAATGGAAAAAGAATAAAAAGACTGGGTAAAGCCAAGTGGGGTGGTGTATCCCTGCAGTCCCAGCTACTTGGGACGCTGACATGGGAGGATGGCTTGAACCCAGGAGTTCGAGACTGCAGTGAGCTATGATCGCACCTGTGAATAGCCACTGCACTCCATCCAGCATGGCCAACATAGTGCAACCCTGCCTCTTATAAAGAAAGAAAAAAGACTGAGAAAAAGAAGTAAGCATTTAAAATACTGAAACCATACTCTTGTCATAATTGCGTATCATTCTGGCTAGTCCTGTGTTCTCCGTCATTTATGGGTCCTTATGAGTTAGTGTTTTAGCGTAGGTGAGCTTATGCACTGGCCGTCGTAATTGGTCTTTGTTTATGAACGTGCTGCTTTTATGTCATACACCCTCATCCGTTAGTGTAACAAGTCGTAATGTGTGGTCAGCCGACCCTTTTACAGACTTTGGTTTCAAAGTAGAGCATCTGAGTTTATTTTGAGCGTGAGGGCAACTTTTAGCTTTTCCCAGGGGGCTTGAGAGCCAGTGAGAAATTGCAGCCAGTGTTGAGAATTGTTTATTTCTTCGTAGCCTCATTTCCACCACTTTCTACCAGCCCTCCGTCACTGAAACCTCAGGGTTGACTTTATGGCCTAAGTAACATTATAGACAACCTTGGTCGAGAGAAAGAAATCGGTCTTGGAAATCTACACTTAAAAAATAAGTTATAGCATTTCTTCTACTTACTGCTATCTCTTGCTTCAGTGGTTTTGTTGATCTCACTACCGGTCAGCAGTAGGTCTGAGGACTATTTGTAAGGCTTGTGTTTGACTCAGGCTCCTGAAAATAATAGATTTAAGAACTTAATTTGGAAAGATAATATTATGTGTTCAAAAGAGAAATTTTACTGAGTGCTGTTGGGAAAAATCTAGTGTTTATTAGCAGTGAATAAGTTTGAAAAAGCCAAAGGAAATAAAGCATCTTCGCAACTCTTTTTCTCTCTCTTATCTCCAAGGCATAATAGCGCAGTCAGTGTTTTAGGCATTAAATATATGTGTGCTGATTAGCAAATAATTCTATTTCTATTTCAAGTTTACAGTACAGAAAAGAACAAGTTCAACCTGGACATGAATACATTTTTGACCAAGTTAATGAAATGTGTTCACAAAGCATTATAGCTTTGCCTTCTTTGAATCCAAGTACATATTTAACTTAATTTGGTATTAAGTATACGAATAATTCCTTTTTTTATAGTGTAGCAAGGAAGTTTGACTTAGTTCCCTCATCTCAATTGGAATAAAGTGTCTACCTCATTATGGTCAGGATTCAGGGAGATGTATACATCACTAGGTACAATAAGTGCTCAATAAACAGTTGTTAGTTGGACCGAAAATATAAATGCCAACTCATGTGAGTAATGCCTTCAATATATTCTCATCTAGATGTCAGCTTCCTGAATTAAAATTTATTAGGGAAGAATGAGTATATCACTTAGGAAAATATTGCTGTCTTTTTATATTTACTGTTTCATAATGTTTTACAGTATTTTTCTTTGAGTCTAGATTTCAGTCCCATTGTTTCTACAACGGACAGCGGATGTTTTTACGCTGATTGTCACACTGAAAAAACTTTTTTCCCTTTAAAAATTTATTTATCTTTATAGGTGTACTTATTACTGATTATCATAATAATAACCAATCCTTGAACTTCAAAGAGAAGGAAGCGATTGATCTTTTTGTCAAAATTACATAGTAAATAAACGCCCCTTAAAATTGTGCATTAGCAAATCCGTTATAATTTTAAGTCTTAGGCTTTTTTTGCTTGTCTTAAAGATGATATGGTGTATTGCTGTGAGTGATAATAATAATAAACACAATCCCCATTGGGTTCAGAAAAGTTTGAAACCTCCAAAAAGAGTTTGTGGGATAAAGTCGTGGAGTCATAGAGTGAGGGGAATGAGAGACAGCATCTATGCCCAATGTTAGGTAGGCCCAGGGAGAGGGGAGAGGAACAGATGATCCCTCTAATTAGCATTGCAGATTTGTACATCCCCCCCCCATCAAGGGGAATTCTGGGAATTGTGCATGCACACAAAGTATTTAGTTATGTAACCCCAAGATGTCAATCCCCCAAGGGCGGAAATGAAAACTCCACCCAGAGAAAGGAGGGGCCGTTCATTCGTCCTATAAAAGGATGTGTGTGTTAGAAACCCAGGGTCGTTCCACTCGCAGAGATAGACCCGCTCCCTCTCTCTCTCTGGACCGTACCGTGCTTAGTAAATCTTGGCGTGTGGCTTGCCTGCCCATTTGTTCTGTCAGTTCGGTCTCAGTAACCATTCTTAGGTAGTGAGACAAAAGAACCAGGGGACACACAAACCTCACATGACACTGGAACCTGACACCAAGCTCTGTCCAACATCTGATCCCCCCCTCTATAAAAGCACGCAATAGTAATGCAAGGAAAAAAAACTTTTATTGAGTATAATTTATGGTGGTTTTAAAATGATAGCAAACTATGTAGTGAAGGAAGCAGCTGTGTTTATACTTCCTAAAACATGCGCTTTATAAATATATATGTATTATCCGTCTCTAGTTATTTCTTTAGGCAGAATTTACGCTTTAAATTTAAAACACTCAACTTGGAAAATGATTTTGAAATAAAATATAAATGAGTTATAAAGCCACTCAAGATAATCCAGGTAAAATATTGCGTTTGTTTTAAATTTTGTCTTTTTGCAATAAAAAATAGGCAACTGTTTTATAGGTTACCAAAGTAGTTTTTAATAGGCAGGATTAGTTTTTTAAAATGTATGAAATTTTAGAGTATCTATTTCTATAACAAGATAAGTTTACCTAAATAAAATAATAGTGTGTCTGCTAGTTCTATAACAAATTGGTGAGTTTTAGCTCTCAAGCCATATGGCTTGGCTTAGAAATATAGTAGCTTATTTTAGCACCGTTCCTGACTTCCCCAACACCCTGGGAGGTCCTGTTTTATAATGCCTTGTTTTTAGCCATTTATAATAATGAGGATTGAGTTTTTCTGGGAAGAAGTTTCCACCACTCTGTTGTTCTGTGGGCAAGGGCCTCGGTATTTGGAGCCATCCTGCACCAGGGTGTGTTGTCACTTGCAAAAGTATCTGTGATATTGTTTGGATAAAGAGTGAGGAAAGAGGCAGAAGAAGTGATCCCCAAAGTCAGATTGGGGTACCGTTTACGGATTAGCAAGAGATTTTGATAGCACTTTTTCCTGAGAAGGAAAATTGAGGGGTGTGTTTTTCACAACATTGCATCCAAAAAAACTCCAGAGCCAAGTATTAGAGAAAAATAACTTTCTCTCAGTTCTGATTTCCACCAGGAAGGGTTTTCCTAGCCACACTCTTGGGCTCTCTCTGAACCTCTAACTCCTTCCTCTCTTAAAACGAGAGAGGTGTTTTCTCTGGTTGGTAAATTTGGGGTGATTGAATGGGCTCAACTCTGTCTCTTCTCCTCTTATGAGGGGCCTTGACTATGGAGAGCACTGTGGTGCTCAGCCCTCCAAGGTCAGGATCTGTCCTCATGGGGTGGCAGCTGCTGCTGCTTTTGCTGTTTCAAGGGGTGCTTTGGGGATGACCTCTTAGATGGGCACTGTGAGATATTGCATTAGGAAGATTTTTGTGAGTGAATTACTAATAGCTCAAGACTGTGTGGACTTAGCTTGGGTCCGTATAGTGAAATATAAGTAGATTTATTTAGGATTTCTGTTTGTTGCCCAGGCTGGAGTACAGTGGCACAATCACTATAACTTTGAACTACTGAGCTTAAGTGATCCTCCTGTATCAGCCTCCCCTGCCACAACACCTGGCTAAGTTTTTACGTTTTTGTAGAGACAGGGTCTCACTGTGTTGCCCAGGCTAGTCTTAAACTCCTGGCCTCAAGCAATCCTCTTGTCTTGGCCTCCCTAAGCACCGGGACCATAGGCTTGAGCCACCACACCTGGCCTAGCATAGTATTTTAAATATAAGAATAGTGCCTTTAAATCGTTAAAAATCATGACAGATTATCCTAGTTAAAATAAACCTTTAATTAGTATTTTAAACCATAGAAATGTACAAATATTGAATTGTTGAATTTGCTTGTTTTTTCAGTCTGTTTTGTATATAGCTCATTTTGATCAAAAACATGCAAGACATTTTATTCTAACTGCTGATTATTCATTTGGAACTATAATTTAGCTGGAACAGTATACCTGGAATTGATTAACTCTGTTTAAGAAATATATACACCGAGAAGCGCTATTTAAGACATGTAAAGAAAAATAACTTCTGAATACAAAAGCTGTACTGTGTCTCTCAGCTTCTCTAACCATTTGCTTTGTTTATCCTCCATGCTCCGTAGATTGCTCCAAGTCCTCTCTTCGTGGCTGTAAAGTGTCCACATCGTTATCAGTTGTTAAGCACTACCGCCAGTGTCGATATCACAGACCTCCTCTTCCCGACCACGCACACGTGTGTTCACGCATGCTCTTCTGCCGCCTCTTCCACATATAACAGGCTTGAATAAGGAAAACTAGAGCTGAGATAACTACTTTGATTCTGACAAATGGTAATCCTCAGGGCTTTTTTATTTTCCTGTTTGTTTTTGTGGACACAGGGTCTTGGTCTGTTGCCCAGGCTGGAGGGTAGTTGCTCAATCACGGCTCACCGTAACCTCAAACTCCCAAGCTCAAGTGATCCTCTCCAGTACCTGGGACTATGGGCGTGCGCTTCCGTGCCTGCCTAATTTTTCTTTTCTTTTCTTTCTTTCTTTCTTTTTTTTTTTTTTTAGAGATGGGATCTTGCTATGTTGCCCAGGCTGGTCTTGAACTCCTGGGTTCCAGTGATCCTCCTGCCTTGGCTTCCCAAAGTGCTGGAAATACAAACGTGAGCCAACATGCCTGGCCTCGTTTGGCTTTTCTAATCACTAATCCCTCTGATGGGAAGGTTCGTTTCTCAACTTTTCACATTGACTGGCCCAGATCAAAACTCAAGTGTCTCCAGCGAGGCCTTCCCTGAGTAGCTTTGTGCCAGTCTTGTTTTCCATTTGTTTCTCATTTGCTGACATTATTTTGTTTGCATATACTTTCTCTCTCTCTGATGGATTATAAGATAAGTAAGAGTAGGGACCTTGCATACGCTATTCATACGTATGTCCCTGAATGTAGAAACTTCTTTTTTGCAGCTAGAAGTAGGAGGCTTAACTTCCCGCTCGTGGGAATTTGAGAAGTTTGTCATAAACACGTGTTACCGCAGCAAGCCCACTTTGCCCGACGTGCAGTTTGTCGGTCACTGAGATGACGAGTTTTGCAGCAGAGTAAGGGGTTATTCACGTGGCAGCCAAGCGAGGAGATGGCAGAACAGGTCTCGAGTCTCTCCCTGAAAATGGGGGTGAGGGACATTTATGGGATGGAGAAGTAAGGTGGTCTGAGGAGTAGGGAAAGCGGCTGGAGCCGGGCAGTGAGGTTAGTGGAGCTCTGTGCCAAGGTCGTGAAGCTGCGTGCTTCTTCAGAGGATGCGCGCTCAGAAAATGGCGGCATTAGCATTACTGAGGGTGAAGTTTTCGGCCCTCCAATGTCACAAGGTCACCCATGGGACACTCACACAGGCCCAGTTGCCGGGTTGGTGGTCTCAACCAGCTTGAACTGGACAAGGAGCTGACTTTGAGTTTCTGAAAACAACTTAGGCAGCCATTACCATCATGACCGGTGCATCAGAGACGTCATCTGCAGGGAGTCTTGTGGTATATTGCTTAGCTACCTGATACTTAAATGGTTTATCTTTTTTTGTTTTTTTTTTTTTTTGAGACAGAGTCTCACTCTGTTGCCCGGGCTAGAGTGCCGTGGTGTCAGCCTAGCTCACAGCAACCTCAAACTCCTGGGCTCAAGCAATCCTTCTGCCTCAGTCTCCCAAGTAGCTGGGACTACAGGCATGCGACACCATGCCTGGCTAATGTTTTCTATATAGTTTTAGTTGGCCAATTAATTTCTTTCTATTTTTTTAGTAGAGATGGGGGGGGGGTCTCACTTTTGCTCAGGCTGGTTTTGAACTCCTGACCTTGAGCAATCTGCCCACCTCGGCCTCCCAGAGTGCCAGGATTACAGGCATGAGCCACCGCGCCCGGCCCAGGTTTGTAATATTTAAGAACAGTTAAAAGCAAGTGAGGCAGGTTAAAGTTTAGCGAGCCTAGTCTGCTTTACCCTTGGCTTCCTATGGAGTTTACCTGCCACAGATTGGCACCTGCAATACATAGATAAATGTTTGATGGGGCCAGGTGCAGCGGCTCACGCCTGTAATCCTAGCACTCTGGGAGGTCGAGGTGGGAGGATTACTTGAGCTCAGGAGTTTGAGACCAGCCTGAGCAAGAGTGAGACACAGTCTCTACTAAAAATAGAAAAATTAGCCAGGTGTGGTGGTATGCACCTGTAGTCCCAGCTACTCAGGGGGCTGAGGCAGGAGGATCACTTGAGCCCAGGAGGTTAGGGTTGCAGTGAGCTATGATGACACTACTATACTCTACCCAGGGCAATAGAGTGAGACTCTGTCTCAAAAAAAAAAAGGAAAGAAAAGTATTCTAGATATTCAGCCAGCCTAAGCATAGGCTTCCTGCAGAAAAACATGCCTTTAAGTTACACCTGTAATCCTAGGACTTTGGGAGGCTGAGGCGGAGGGATATCTTGAGCTCAGGAGTTCGAGACCAGCCTGAGCAAAAGTGAGACCCCGTCTCTACAAGATCCCTGTCAATGGGTTGAAGCAAGACTTGGTTTCTCCAAGGCTGAATAACATTAAAAAAAGAGAAAACATCAGTTAGACCATGTTATTTCCTTTCACTCTTAGGAATCCAGATGTTTTAAAAAAAAAAAAAAATCCAGCAACCATGGGGGTGGCCAGCATGGTACAAACATCTAGAGGGCATGGCTCAGGATAGATGATTCCATCAGCCTAGGGAAGAACAAACCATTGTTATTTCCCTGTCGGTCAAGCAAACCAGAATGGTTGTATCCTTGTTTTTCAGAAACCAAAGACCCACCCATCGCGCTGTCAGCCACTGGCCTAAAGTCTGTATTTGAAACTTTTTTGGGAGACCCACAAAATGCTAAGAACCAAAATTGTTAGCCTTGAACTTACTTTGCCTGATTAGTAACTCTGCCTTCCAGCTGGAATAACACATGATATCATTGCTTCTAAGGCAAGCCCAGTTTAAAAGCAATAGTTTACATAGCCTATGTATGCGACTCTCAATTTCTGATCAGATGCTTGGCACAAATTCACCTAACTCCAGCTCTGGCAATGCACCTACCCTGGGCAAAGGAACAAAAGATAGTGGGTGTTATTTTATATTTTCCATTTGTCTCTATCTTTTATTATTCAAAAGTACAATACTTCAATGTTATAGAGGAGAACAACATTAAAATATTCTGCAAGAAAAAGTGAAATTGAGATGATATATTGTCATGGAGAAATGTGTAAGTTCCATAAGGTTTCAGTTAAAAGCTTGCTGATGAGTAAAACTCAAGATAAACATCTAACCCGAATGCCAAATTTATAGATGTATCAAAGAAAAACAAATTTGTGGGAAATATTGCATGTTAGTGACCGCAGTACCCATATTGAAAGTTATCAATTTAAATGCACACAAATTGAGCATTTTATTAATGGATTATGCAGACCTCACTGTGTCTTGAAAACTTTTTATCTTAATGTCTAATGTGATTCAGAAATTTTTATCCTAATGAGAACAAGCATGAGAGTAGTGTGGGAGAATGTGGTCGATTTTGATGCCTTGGCCCAGGAAAAATGTCCCAGTAATGCAGAGTAGTGAAGGGTGTGCCTTCAGTAAGAGGCAGATGTGGGTTTCGACCTGGCTCTGATGCTTACTAGCGGTGGGATCAAGGTCATATTCCTAACTTGCCCAACCTCTGCTCTGCAGTTCTCAAGTTTGAATCAGCAGTTTGAGAAATTCATTTAAAAATTGGTTGATCAGAATCTAGCACTGATTTTTCTCAAAGGCAATACTACAGATGCAGTACTCAGGTTCTCAGAGCAGGTTCTCAGCCTACAAAGTCCTACTTAGTCCTGTATCCCTGAAAATGGCACAATGTACTGATATTTAATACACATTACAAAATAAATTGTGAGCACATCCAAGAAATAATATGTTTCAGTTTTATAACTTCACTGTCTAGCAGACAGCATGTGCTCAATAGATTGTTATTACTTTTTTAAAAAGGCTTTTCAGATTTTTCTCTTTACTGTTTGGAAGTGACACCTCTTTTGGAAAGAACTAGAGGGCAGGGGCTTCCCTGGAGAGGAAAGAAAGTGATGGATTTATCTTTCTGAGAACTAATGAAGTTTATTAATTCTATCTATAAATAAGATAAGACAGTGTCCTCTCAGGTGTTCTGAATTATGGAAAAAAATGGGGGACAGGAGGCTCGTCAATGAATAAAAGAGTCTAATCGTAAGAGCGCCTAAGGAACCACTATGTTAGGCTACTCAGATCTCTTTAATTTCTTATGTTCTTCATCTGAGAATTTTTTCAATAAATTTCTTTGGAAAATTTAAAAATTCTAACACTTTCATGTTGCATTAAACTATTTCCAAATACCCAGAATCTGGTAATGTTTAAGAGCACAAGCATCAAGACAATTCATTATTGGAATCACTTCCCCATCGGGTCATAAGATGATCAGAATGACAAGGCTCACGGCACAAACTCCTGTGATCAATATTGCAGCAAAAGGTGACCATGTTCATTAGCATGTCGTTTGGCTGCTATCACGAAGACCCCAAATTTACAGTGGCTTAAACACAATAGGAATGTATTTGTCACTCACATCGAGTGCAGATAGGTGGTCCACCATCATCATGAAACCCACCGTGGTCTTTCCATCTTTTGCGCAAACATCCCCAGTACACGGCTTCTTCTCGTGACCCAAGATGGCCACTTCTGATCCTGCCCCTCCAGTTGCATTTCGGCGTGCAGGAAGAAGGGCATGCACCTACCCTTTAAATGCATGGCCTGAGGTGGCCCACATCCCTTCTACTCACGTCTTATGTTCTGGAACCTTCACTTCTAGCAGCAAGGGTGACTAGAAAGCACAGTCATATTTTGGGTGGCCATGTGCTATGTAAAAAGGTGAGCACAGGTGGCGAGGACACAGAGTAGCCTCTGTCTAACAGCCACAAGACGTCCCTCTTGACTCTGGCAAACCACTCAGACATTTTTCTTCGTTCTGGTGGAAGTGGAGGAAGCTATAGGATTTCTTATAACTTGAAAGTTCCAGAAATTCAATGGACCAGCTCAGAATCAAGAGGAAAGATTAGACTCCACCTTCCAAGGGGAGGAGAAGCAAAGAATTTGTGACCATCTTATTATATCTTCGTTGGATTGAGTGATTTGTGTGTGTGTGTGTGTGTGTTTCTGTAGAGACTATAATGCAAATGTATTATTTTTTGTAGTTTGAAAGAGCTTTATATATTGTTTATAACCTTGAATGAGGCTTGCATAAAGTAGATCATATTGTGTCTGGCATGAATCGAGCCCTCTCTATAAATGTCAGATGCAATCAACATTACCTTTATTTCTTTCTCATTAGAATAGAAACATATTGGTGGATTTATTCACAGTGGCTCATTTTAAAAGGCATTAAAAAGACATAATTTTGCCTAGGCATGCCAGACAAGATTTCTATGAGCAGTTAATAGTTAAACTATGTTTTGAAGGATGAAAGGGAATTTGCCAGTTATGGAAGAGTGGGAAAGGCATTCAAAGTAGTGGGAACTGCATATGCAAAGGCACAGAGTTCTGATAACTCATAGCATGTTGCAGGATCTTTTAGGGTGGCAGGGTGTGCATGTGAGGTACATGTTTGGTAGAAAAGGTTAACACCTGGGGAGGAAGGATTAAATTCAAGAGATAACCAAGAGGCCGGGGGTGGTGGCTCACGCCTGTAATCCTAGCACTCTGGGAGGCTGAGGCGGGAGGATCGCTCAAGGTCAGGAGTTCAAAACCAGCCTGAGCAAGAGTGAGAGACCCTCGTCTCTACTTAAAATAGAAAGAAATTAATTGGCCAACTAAAAATATATAAGAAAAATTAGCCGCGCATGGTGGCGCATGCATGTAGTCCCAACTACTTGGGAGGCTGAGGCAGGAGGATCGCTTAAGCCCAGGAGTTTGAGGTTGCTGTGAGCTAGGCTGACACCACAGCACTCTAGCCCGGGCAACAGAGTGAGTGAAACTCTGTCTCAAAAAAAAAAAAGAAAGAAAAGAAAACAGCCCAGGGAGCCTGAAGCCTGAAAGCAAAGTGGTTCTGGGCCCTGTTTCCTCACACCAGGGCTCACAGTTCGGAAGGCAGCCCCTGCCTCCCAGCGGCCTCCCAGTGCTGGAGAGGGGCAGGAAAAGTGCATTGCCGGGGTCTCGGACCCCACTCTGCACCGAGGAACAT
>CAUYRT010011336.1:0-24185 GCA_963574885.1 Lepilemur ruficaudatus | reverse complement strand
CAGGTATAATAATAATGGAAGAGTTTAAAACATTTTTTCCTTTTTTCCCTTTAATTATTATGGGTATATAATAGTCATATATCTTTATAGGGTATATGTGATCTTTTGATACAGGCATATAATGTGAATTAATCAAATCAGGATAATTGGGGAATCCACCACCTCAGGCATTTATCATTTCTTTGGGTTAGGAACATCCCAATTCTGCTGTTTCATTTATTTTAAAGTGTATCCTAACTTATTATTGATTATAGTCACTTTGTTGTAATATCAAATATTACTCATTTTATCTAACTATCAAACTGCATTTTTGCACCCATTAACCAGCCCCACTTTATCTTCCACTCCCTGCTTCCCTTCCCAGCCTCTGGTAACCTCATTCTACCCAGTAGTTTATTATTTATGAGATCAATTGTTTTTAATATTTAGCTCCCACACATGGGTGAGAACATGCAAGATTTGTCTGTGCTTGGGTTCTCTCATTTAACTTAATATTTTCCAGTTCCATCCATGCTGTTGCAAATGGCAGGATTTCACTACTTTTTGTGGCCATATAATATTCCATTGTGTGTATGTTCCACAATTTATTTATTCACTTATTAATTGATGGACACCTAAGTTGATTCCAAACTTTGCCTACTATGAATAGTGCTGCAAACACAGGAGTGCAGATACTTTTTAATGTACTGAATTCCCCTCCTTTGGATATGTACCCAGCCGTGGGATTTCTAGGTCATATAGTAGTTCTATTTTCAGTTTTTTTTTTTTTTTTTTTTTTGACACAGAGTCTCACTCTGTTGCCCAGGCTAGAGTGAGTGCTGTGGCGTCAGCTTAGCTCACAGCAACCTCAAACTCCTGGGCTCAAGCAATCCTTCTGCCTCAGCCTCCCAAGTAGCTGGGACTACAGGCATGTGCCACCATGCCCGGCTCATTTTTTCTATATATATCTTTAGTTGACCAATTAATTTCTTTCTTTCTGTTTATAGTAGAGACGGGGTCTCACTCTTGCTCAGGCTAGTTTCGAACTCCTGACCTTGAGCGATCCACCCGCCTCGGCCTCCCAGAGTGCTAGGATTACAGGCTTGAGCCACCGCGCCCGGCCAAACCTGGGTTTTAACCCCACCTCTGCCAGTTACTAGCTAGGTTATTGGGAGAAAACGATGGTAAAATAAATATAATAAATGGATCACACAGGGATGTCTTGAGGATTGACTGAGGATAGTGCCTAGAACATAGCAAGTGATTGATAAAGGGAAACTATCCTTATTAATGAATCTGATGATTCAGCTCTTGGTGAGTCCTGTAACTCATCATGCTATCCTTAAGCCTATGGCCACTGCCATGTATAAATGGGCCTTCAAAGTCCTCAATATTTTTTAGCTACTCTCCCAAACTACTCATTGGGACCTATCTTGCACTCTGCTTCTACACTGTTCCTGAGTTTCACCTATTCTTTCCCTGGCACATGATAAATTCTGTTTATTCTAATTGTTGTTGTTAAAATTGTCTTTAGAGCAGTGTTTCCCAGTATGTTATCCAAATAAAATGTTCCCCTAAGAAAGTTTCCAAGAGTGAAAACTGTTGGAAAAACAGCTGCTTGCCATATCTCTTCCCTGGAGATTTGCACTGCACATTAATATTAAAGAATCTGAAGAGTCCTATATTATTTAATTTGTGTATATAAAATTGTTTTTGCAGTTACAAAGTGCTACCCTCCACTGCTTGTTGTCTTAATTTCTATATTCAGGACCCTCAATATTCTTTCTACTTCAGGTGAGTCCCTCAATAGGCAGCGGCTATGATGTTGCAGTCACTGCAATCAGGCCACCAGAACCATAGAACATACTGATCTATTCATTAGAAGTTTTCAGGGGATTGGTTCTCAATGCCATTTTCTATCTTGGATACAAATTCTTCCAACATTACAACATGCTCAGGTAACTAGCAGACTTTTCCTTGGATATCAGCTGAATTTTAAAATGTAGGCAATGAAACAGGGAGTGGAATCTCATATAGAAGAGGCTGTGTGCCATATATGCACCCCCATGCTACAAATCCTGATGTCACAAACTTTGTGGCTTGTGTTTCAGTTTATTGTGCCTTAATATACCAGTGTACCAGTGTAGTGCCATAAGATCCATTTTGGAATAAAAGTTACTTAAGATATGTAGCTATTGAGCTAGGATCTCTTGTGTCATAAGCAAATCCTACTTTTTAAGTATTAACTATTTGAACATTTTAATTTATAAAAATGATAAATGGGAGTGATTATTCGTTTTGCTAATGGATCCACTGTAAGATTGCTTTGTAAAGCCATTCAAAAGTATATTTAAATAAGCATTGATTGTATGCAACTTTCTAAGATCAAACCATTTTATTACATAAAGTAAGAAATAGCTGCCTTAGGCAATGTGGTTTGATTCCATCCCTTAGCAGCATTCTTAGGATTTATTTTTTTTTGTGTCTGCATAGCTGGCAGATCATGAAAAGGCTTTCATGACTGGAATAATTTTGTGAAATATTACCACCTGGATTTTTCCTTTTACCAGTTGAGAAATGTAAACGTTAGACCTGTGTTTATATGTTTTATATTCTGTGGAAGGGTACCATTCTTTAGTTTTGTTCTGGATAAATTTTGTTTGAACATTATAAATGACTTATATGGAACTGAGCTAGGCATTTAAGGGATGTGCCAACATTTAGGCCACCTGGGTTCCATTAGTACATTGTAGAAGTATGTTGTCTAATGGTATTAATTTAACCTAAAAGAGTTAAGAGGTTTCCAAAAACAGCAAACTCCTTCCCAAGAGTACGAAATGCATTGGGCAAGTCATCCTAAAACTGAAGAGTTATAATACTATGGTCCAGTGGGATATAACACAGACAAATATTTAAGAAAGGACAGATGTAATGATCTACTAGAAAATATCTTTATGAATCAGAAAGCTGAGCTGGTGGTGAGTGAGAGGATGGATTGCTGTAGAATCAGGAGAGGTTTTTTGTTAGATGCTATCTCTGTGAATGCCCTTGTCCACATTCTGAAACCCACAATTGGGAATCTAGATGTATTCACAGGTCTTTGCCTGAGGAGTTAAAATCTCCCTGTTTAAGAAACCATATAATCATTCTGATGTGAGTTTTTCTGCCACCATAGAACCAAGTATAGTGGAGACCTTTGTACCCTACTGGTGGGAAGTGTAAAATTCAATTTTTGTCAGCCCATCTCTAAAAAATATCAGCTTATTTTCATGAGATAAAGGGTGAGCCTATCGAATAATGTCAATTGCTTACGTTTTTAGCATATATATATGCTAATCACCATGCTTTATATATGTAATTTCATTTAATTCCCATTTGGGAAATGAGAAAACTGAGGCTTAGAAGGTAATTTACCTGAGGTCACACAGCTTGTAAGTAGCAGAACAGGGACTCAAACCCAGGCAGTTAGAGTTCAGAGATCAAGTTCTTAACCACAGCAGTTCATTTGAGAGGGTTTGTGTGCTCATGAAAGGGGCCTGGAAGGTAAAGAAAGAGTTAGTTTTTCCTTTGAAGCAAAGGCAAGAGAAAGCACTAAGTTGTTTTTATTTAGTTTAGTTGCACATTACAGAGTACCGCTATGTGCCAGGTACCATGTTAAGGCTTTATATACTTTATCTTTTATAATCCTCATGATAGTATTGTCAGTTTGATCTTATTATTCATCCCTGATTTCAAGATAAGACAATGGAGACTTCAAGAATGTTATTGTACTGAATACTGCTGGCATTTGTAACACAGTGATAAGTATTTATGTATCAAAACATATCTACACATAGAAAAGGTAGAATAAAATATGATAAAAAATTTTAAAAAAGAATGAATTTGCATTTACTTGCCCAAGGTCACCTAGCTAGTAAATTGTGGAGCTGAGATTTGAACCAGATCTGTCAGACTCCAAAGACTATATATACCCCTTAACTATTATGCATATATTGCCCTAATGACTGACTGACTTCTCACAACCAAGATGTTACAGTGTATGTAAGAGTAAGGGAAGACCTAATAACAGTCCAACCATCACATGATCTTATCCAGTCAGCCTAGAGTCACCATCTTTAAAGGAATGCTTTTCTCAAGTCCTTGAGCTAGTAGTCTTGTATGCATTAAAAAATGTATTGGGAGCTACCTGTATAGAGGAAGAAATATCCAAAGGAGAAAATGTTTGAGCACAAATATCATTCTTAAGCACAAATAGAGTAGGGCATATAATTCCCTTGCAGAAAGATGTAATAGTCTGCTTACTGAAGCAGAAAGCCATCATTCCTTTTCCTTAGGGGCATGAAGCTACAGCTAAGGGAAGGGAGGGAGGTGAGTTAGTGACTTTTAAACATAGAAAATTCTAATCACAAGCAATCCCTTTCTTTCAAAGGCTAAATGTTAACCTATTATGGGTTCTTTGAATATACTAAGAAGGAATATAGACAGAATTCAGTCAAACTTGGTCTGTACTTATGGCCAAGATGATACATAGCTCCACTTAAGATGTACTTTTTATAACTAAGAATAAGATGTTGCTGCTATTATGTATCTTCAGCTATTCCTTAACTTTTTATTTCTGTAAGGTCAATTTTGAACAAATAGTATCATAATTGCTCAGGTTCTAATTTTTTAGGTTATTTATACTCTGGTATATAATAAAAGAAGAATTCTCCCTAATGGCCATTTATACTGGCAAGTGAGTAGGTTAAGTGCATCTAGGATATAGTCTTGCCACCAAAGCCATCAAGTCAGTCATATATCCTGTTGTCTCCTAAACCTCTGCCACTGGGCTCAAGCCTCTGCCCCATCTGAAGCCTACTCAGTGGATGAACTCTTACTTTGCAGAAGAAAGTCCAGCCAAACTCCCTTAGCTTCCCTATCTGGCATCTTCAAACTTATCTACATTTGCAGTCAGCCTCCAACCCATTCCCCATCTTATGGGAACTGTCTCATTTCTTGTACAAAGTTAATCTTCCTTTCCCTTTTTACGTGTACTGTGGCTCACATTCATCCTGCCCCTTCAGTGACCTTGATCTCATTCAGTCCTTCCTCTCTTACATTTCTAGCTTCTTCCTTCTCACTTCACTGACTATGCTGTCTTTCAAAATATAAATATGCTTAGATAAAGGATCTCTGGAGACTAGATTCCTCTTGGTGCTAATTGGCAGGGATAGGAAATATAGGAAAATGAGTTACAGGTTCATTCTCATGCTTCAACTATCTCCTGTATAAAAATAATCCATCAGTGAAATGTTCTGATCTCTTAAATGGATATAATGATAGGGATGTGATATTGTTCTTTTGAGGATCAGATGAAACAATGCATATCAACTCACTGAACAATGTGTATCACCAAACATAGAAACTAATACCCCGTAAGAGCTCAAAAATGATAATAGTTGTAGACATTGTGTTATTTGTAGTACTTATAGTAGTAGTAGCAGGAGTAATTTTATGGGGGAATTGAACTGAAATAGATTCAAGATGCCTTTTGCTTCTACGATTTTGGATCCCATAGCCCACTGTCCAATCCTTCATCCTAGTGTTTAATATGTTACAATTGTGCCCGAACCATCTACCAGTCTCATTTTCTCTCAAAGCCTCCCTTGTTCTAGGTAGATTTGACTACTTGCCACTCCCAAACATGCTGTGGACTTTCATACCTCATGACTTTGCTCATTCTGTTCCCTCTGTCTTTTCTGCTTTTCTCCTTTCTCTATCATACCTAGAATGATATACTCTAATCAGTGATGTCTTGCTCATCCCTACACTATTCTAGGCAGAGTTGGTGATCCCACAGTCTCTGTATATACTGTACCACATTGTATGTTCATAGTTGCCTTGATTTTCCATCTGCTACACTTTGAACTCCTGGAGGACTAGGATGAGTTCACCTTGGTATTTCCAACATCTAGATAGGTACTCAGTATAAGCCTAATGATTGTGGTAATGGACACCTACTGTGGCATCATGACATTGCCCATAAGGTAAGGAACTGTGTGGCTACTTTAACCAAAATTTTGATCACATTATTAGAGATTCTTCATTTTTAAAATTTTAAAGCAGTTAAACAGCAATGTTCCTTTCTTAGGCATTCTACAGATGGGAAATTAATGCAATATTTGGTTCCCTCCCTTCTACTTAAATGGATGCTAAGAAATTGAACCTTTTAGCTTCTTAATTATATGGGGCAGGTAGCCCCTTAAAAATAATTGACTCCAGTTAGCAGAATCTCTTCTTAGCCACCCTTCTTTCACCTCTCTGTGAATACCTGAATCATTTTAGTGATTTCTCATCAAATTAAGAAACAACTCTGCCATCTTTTCTGTTCAATGTGTATGTAGGCACGTTGCAAATTTGGAAGCGACAATTATCATCAACTTACTCTTTCATCCAAGATGCAAAGCATGGGTTTAGCATTTAGCCAAGAGTTACAGACAAGAGAATCCTATTGGCTCAGGCTCAATCCTATTGGCAGGGTCAGGAGTATGATCCTGGTAGACAAGAATTGATTGAAGAGGAAGGAAGAATGCAGGGCTTCCTTAGCCAAGGAACTAGGATTGTTGCTTACTGTTGAGGTTGGCAATCTTATGACAGCTAATGGTTTAGTTAAATCTTAGACATTAGCTACAGATTTCTTAAAGAACTTACTTTGCTTTTCCTGCAAGGAGATCAGACCCTTTCTTCTGAAAGTGAATTTTCTGCTTTGTTCTCTACTTATTGGCAACCTCAGGTTAAGAAGTAACCTAAAAGGTCAATTTATCCAAATGTCCCCTTTTATACTTGCTTGAATCATTTCATTAGTCTCCATGCCTCTATCTTTAACATAGTGATTAAGATTTCCAGCTCAGCCACTGATCAGATAGTTGCCCTGGGCCATGGTATTTGACCTCTCTCAGCCACCACATATGTAAAATTGTCATAATATTAGTACCTGCCAATTGGGGTCATTGTGAATATTTAATAGGAGAGGACAGAGGGAAAATTGACTTTCATTGTTACTAATTGATTTTGTCCATTTTGAAGCCTCAGTGTCACAACATGTCACTATTCAGTTTTAGAAAGAGAAATAGGGAAATTATGGGTAAGGCAGGTTTTCTCCAAAGAATGATTTTTGAGTCAATCCCACTTATGTTCCAGATATGTTGTAATCTTTATCTATTAATAATAGAAGGACTTGCATGTGTTTACTTTTATCCCTATTAATTTATTTCCCTTTTCATTAGGTTCCTCATCATCTGAGGAACCTAGATTTTGCCTATGTTTTAATTAAACAGATTACACATCTGGGCTGGAGAATTAATTCGGAAGGCAAACATTCCCCATTTGCCCCTCTAGATCCATACTCTACCCTTTTTTGGTTGTTTTTGGCCCTGCTGTGATAATAAGATATGGGCTGAGTGAATCATCCAGAAACCCTTGCCCTCTGGCTTCAAGTTGGTTCAGTTACAGTAGGCCAATGGGGAGCACTGGCAAGAGATTGGAGGACAGGAGGATCTAAAGCTTGGTGTTCCTCTATCAGTGGCCTTTCTTTTAAGGCTGTGGCTCTTTCTGGGTTCCAGTTTTAACTGTCTCCCCCTTGCCCTTCCAGATTTAAGTGTGATAACGTTCTACTCTTGATCATTTTTGAGAGCTTAACTATCCCATAAGGGTTCCCTGAGTGCTATCCATACTTCTTTAAATCGTTCCTTTATTAAATACTAAATTAATATTAAATATTAAACTAAGTAACTCTTTAGTTACTCCCTTGAATGTACCATCTATTTCCTTCCAGGCCCTTGCCCATATGAAATGACCTTTCTCTTTCAGTGAACCCAAGTAGCTTTTGGTAACTTGTTTCCATCAGGTTATTGACTACCCCTGAAGTGTCTTAAAAAATTCCCATCCCATTCTGAATAACTTTGGTCCAGGAAAGTTGTTGACAAACCCTTAGAATTACTACATGTAGTAAATTCTAAACCCTTAGAATTACTACATGTAACAAAGTAAAGGAAAGGAATTGCTTTGACTCTTTCAGTGTTAAATGTGGTGGTTCCATTTGTCCTCATTTCTTCAGGAAGAGATAAAAGAGGCTTCTATATGCTTTAGAGTTGTTCTAACCTAGCATAAGCTTTTGGGCAGAAAAACAATAACATTTTTTGATTTGATATGACCTTGAGGTTCAGTGTTTAATCACAATCATGTCATCTTCATCATCAAATATTATGTGTATTGTATGCCTCCATTGTAGGCACTGGGCATAGAGGTACAGAGTGTATGAGCCCTGTTGCCCTGTCCCAAATTTAAGAACCAAAGCTTGGCATGTAGCCTATGGGGGGATAATTTGATTATATTTTTTTACAAGGCATGAAAACATCTTTCTCTTATACTCTTCCTCATCTCATTCAATCTTGTCACCTGTGATTCCTCCACTTTTTTCCATGTAGTTCGTCATAGAATCATAGAAATCCTCCTTCTAAAGCAGCACTGCTCAATAGAAACATAATGTGAGCCACATGTGTAATTTTACATTTTCTCATAGCCACATTAAAAAACTAAAAAGAAGGGGTATTATGGAAAATGGCGGAATAGGAGTGCCCTCCTGGCTCTCTGCTCTCACAGTCGGAGGTGAAATAGGCAGACCACTGCACGCGAGTGAACTCCACTTCTACAGGACCAGCTCTGCGGACCTACAGAGAAACAGCGTGGGACACAGGACCTCAGTGGAAAACAGAGGTGAATTGGAAAACTTCTCGTGAAGTAGAGAGACTGACGGGTGCCTTAGAGAGGGAGCCAGGTTCCCGCTCCGGCCGGCCGGCCGGCGTCTATACCAGCACGTTTTGATTCTCCGGGGAGACCACCTTTCCCCCACGGTGCCCCACACCCTCGCAAGCAGGGAAGTGGCTGAAGTCTGCAGGCAACAGTGGTGTAGGCAGATGGGCTGAGCGGAGAAAAAACTGGAGCGGGAAAAACTTTGAACTCTCTGGTGTGCTCCTCTATTTGGGGAGGGCCCTAGCCGAGCAGACGCTCCCCACTGCCACAGGAGTGAGTGCGGAGAGTGCCTTTACCCTGCCCTGGGAACTCGCTGAGGTTTTGGCAGACTCTGGATAGACCTGCACTTGAACAGTGGGGGTTTCAGCGAACTGGGTCGCTGCTGCTACAGGTGAGCCGTGGGAGGCTGTGCTACACAGGGACTCAGAGCGCAAACACTGGATGGGGGATGGGAAGTTTCCCCCTAGCCTGGAAGCATTGCAAGCTGCTCTGACAGTGACCACAGACCCCCTACCGGTCCCAAACCTGTCAGACAGGTCCTGCATTTGCATTTGAAAGAGGTTGGGGAAAGAAGGGGAAAAAAATTATCGAAAAAATAAAAAATAAACTACATATTAAAAAATTAAAAACATCTGCTCGCCCAAAGACATTCTTCAGAAAGCTCAAAGGCAAACAGAAGTTTGGTGAAAATATTTGTGACAGTTTTCAACAGATACTTTCCAAAAGAAGACATATGAATGGCCAATAAACACATTTTTAAAAACCTCAGCATTATTAGTCATCAGAAAAACACACATTAAAACCACAAAGAGATACCACCTTATCCTCACTAGAGTGGTTAAAATGAAAAAGTCAAACAATGTTGGAGAGAGTGTTGAGCCTCTGGCACAAAATGATCTGACCACTTTGAAAACTATTAGGCTATTTCTTATAGACTTACATGTACACCAACTACACTGTATCCCAGCAAATCCATTGCTAGGCGTTTATCCAAGAGGAATGACAATGTACAAGAATGTGTATGGTAGCTTTGTTTATAATAGCCAAAAGCTGGACACAACAGGAGAATGTATAAACACATTGTGGTATATCCATGGAATATTACTCAACAATAAAAAACCAAACTGCTGATATATGCAATAACATGGATGAATCTTTTTTTTTTTTTGAGACAGAGTCTCACTCTGTTGCCCAGGCTAGAGTGCTGTGGCATCAGCCTAGCTCACAGCAACCTCAAACTCCTGGGCTCAAGTGATCCTTCTGCCTCAGCCTCCCTAGTAGCTGGGACTACAGGCATGAGCCACCATGCCCGGATAATTTTTTCTGTATATTTTTAGTTGTCCAATTAATTTCTTTCTATTTTTAGTAGAGATGGGGGTCTCTCTCTTGCTCAGGCTGGTTTCAAACTCCTGACCTTGAGCGATCCGCCCCCCTCAGCCTCCCAGAGTGCTAGGATTACAGGCGTGAGCGCCCAGCCGTCTTGCTTGCTCTTAATCACATTGCAGAGGACTACAGTGCGACTTCACGATGAATGAAGTGGGTGCTTCTGGGCTTGGGACAGAACCGGCAGTGGCTGGCTAGACCAGCCAGAGAGAGGCCTGGGTGCTTGTTGTCTACGGTGTGCCAAAGCCATCAACGTCAGTTTCTACCAAAATGGTTTCTCCAGATCAATTTCATGCCTCAGTAGAAATCATACAAGAAGTTTATTTTTAGGTTTCCTGTGGGGAAAAGCATATGTCCATCACACGGATATTTTCACATGGCTTTGCCGGGGTTGCTTCTCAGGACTCTGGGCCCCTCTGCCTCTGCCCCAGTCGGAGCAGAATGCATCTATAGTCTTCTGACTCCCCCTGTGACTTTAGTTACTCCCCCGTGAGCTCAGGACTCCACCTCCCTTTTGCTGCCTTTGCACCCAGAACATCGAGTCGTCCTGCCCGAGGGTCCATCTTGGCGGTGGTACCCACTCACCAGCATCACCATCCCACACTTGCTGTCTCTGGACCTGTCTACTGTTACCTTTGATACTTTCTCGGCATTTGAGGCTTGCATTTCTCCCTGGACTTTGGTATTTAATACTAGCATGTAAGATTTCCCTAACTCTAGACCATCCCTGTCCAGCCTCAGGTATTAGTTCCAAACTGCCTGCTTCCCACCACTCTCCATGGTCCCCCATCCTCCAATGTGACCAAAGAATGTGAGAGGGCATACCAAGCCAGGCATGAGGTTGCCTCAATGTCATGGTCAGGATCCCCAAGAGGCAGCCTCACAAGACTCAGGTGATGGTGACAGCTGTCTCTCTGGTCCCATGGTTTCCAAAGTGTGGTCCCTGGACCTGTAGCATCAGCAGCCTCTGAGAACCAGTTAGAAATACCCCGGCTCAGGCCCCAGCACAGCTGTACTGAGTCAGAGCCTCTGGAGATGGACCCAGCTATCTACACTTTAAAACATCTCCAGGTGACTCCCAGACACACAGGGGAAGAGGGTGGGATTTCAAGGAGGGCTTTGCTCACATCCTTGTGGGCCAAACCGTCAGCTTGAGAATGCACAGCCCTCAGCTGCCCCCCTGGGGCCATAGCCCTGGGATTTGGGGACTGCATCAGGAAGTCATTCAGATACCCGAAGACACTAGTCAAAGATTTCTTGTAACAGAAGCCTCAGGAAGACCAGGGGGACATGGCTCACGCTGTGCTGCAGCCTCACCACCTCCTAGCCCCACGCCCTGGCTGGAAAGCCAGCGTCCTCTTCTGCCGCAGCAAACAGAACCATTGCGGTGACCCCAAAGGATCACCTGGTATAGACCGTAGCTGAGCAAAGTTGGTCCGGGAGATCCAGGACTAAAGGTAAGGGCCCTGATTTTGACTTTCATGCATCTGGTAATCACTGAAAAGGAACATATTGCCTTGCTTTAATGGGGGTGGGGATATATATAGAGAGAGAGCTCCAGGATACCCAGAAAGATGTAGGTTAGAATAAATTCTAATCTCAAGTTAATAATGAGCCTATTACTTCTCCTGACTCATGTGCCAGGCATTGTGCTCCAGGTTTCTTAGTTGATCCTCAGGACAACCACGTGTGAAAAGTATCTGTTGCTGGAGTGAAGTGAGACAATAGAGAGAACCGGCCTGGAGTCGGAACAGCCGGGTTGGCGTTTCAGTTCTGCCACTAACCACAGGCCAACTGTAACACAGAGGAGGATAGTACTGGATTCATGGGCTTTTGCTGATGCCCTCCCCCCCATAAGTGCTCAATAAATAAGTTTTGGTTATGAATGGATCCCCCATTTTACACAAAAGGAACCAAAAGCTTGGGGGGTCAATCAGGGGGTCTCAGCACGGTTGCACATAAGTCACATTTTTATTTTTTTATTTTCTTTTCACTCACCCACTCTCTCCAGAGTCACCTTTTTAAATGCCCAATCCCTGGTAACGCCACAGCGCAGCACGTGGGGTTGGAAACCAATAGGTTAAATGAGCTGCAGGGGATCCCGTAGCCAGCAGGTGGCAGGACTGGGACTTGAGCCCAGATCTGCAGACGGGGAAACCCAAGCTTTGGCTTAAGGAGCCAGTTCGTGGAGCTCAAAGTGCAGGTAACATCTCGGAGTGGCAAGGCAGGTGTAGTGCGAGAAGGCTGACCCCTACGGGCTTCCCTGTGACAATACTTCCTTGTCAAGGTAGGGGTGGTATTTTCCAGCTGATCCAGTTCGGGGTATCCCTCCGTCTCAGGTTGTGCGGGTCTCAGAGACCCTTTGGGAACAGAGCAGTGTGTGAAGACACCAAGAAGAATCTAAATGTTTCCTTCTGATTAAAGGGATCACTCTTCCACTTTAAAAAGGAACATGCCACCTCCTGCCATTATATAGAGCTATACGCATGGCAAAGCGGGTTCCTACCCATTTCCCAGCTCTGCCACTTCCTAGCTGAGTGGCTAGGCAAGTTCCTTAACCTCTCTGTTTCTCAATTTTCTCATCTGAAACATTGGGATAATAATACTCTCCCAAACCCAAAGGGCTTCTGTAAGGATTGGATGATATGTGAAGCACTGAGAACAGGGACTGGCGCATAGAAAGTGCTCAATAAGGTCAGTAATTATTCAATTAAGACTCCACAACAGGACCGGGCACGGTGGCTCATGCCTGTAACCCTAGCACTCTGGGAGACCGAGGCAGGAGGATGGCTTCAGGTCAGGTGTTCGAGACCAGCCTGAGCAAGAGCAAGACCCCGTCTCTACTAAAAAAATAGAAAGAAATTAGCTGGACAACTAAAAATATATAGAGAAAAAATTAGCTGGGGCTGGGCGCAGTGGCTCACGCCTGTAATCCTAGCACTCTGGGACGCCAAGGCGGGCGGATCGCTCAAGGTCAAGAGTTCGAAACCAGCCTGAGCAAGAGCGAGACCCCATCTCTACTAAAAATAGAAAGAAATTAATTGGCCAGCTAAAAATATATAGAAAAAATTAGCCAGGCATGGTGGCACATGCCTGTAGTCCCAGCTACTTGGGAGGCTGAGGCAGAAGGATTGCTGGAGCCCAGGAGTTTGAGGTTGCTGTGAGCTAGGCTGATGCCACGGCACTCTAGCCCGGGCAACAGAGCGAGACTCTGTCTCAAAAAAAAAAAAAGAAAAAAAAAAAGAAAAAATTAGCCGGGCATGGTGGCACATGCCTGTAGTCCCAGCTACTCGGGAGGCTGAGGCAGAAGGATTGCTGGAGCCCAGGAGTTTGAGGTTGCTGTGAGCTAGACTGACACCACGGCACTCACTCTAGCCCGGGCAAGAGAGTGAGACTCTGTCTCAAAAAAAAAAAACAATTTACCTATAAAATTAGCCACCAGCAAACATCCAAACCCAACAATTCTTCATTCCTGTTCACAGTTGGTGTTTTTCCTTGTCCTGCATCTCTGCTCAAGCAGTGCCTCCTGCCTGGAATGCCTGTTTGTCTATCCTATTGTCCATCTATCCACCCATGTCTATTCATTCATTCTGCAGCAGTTATTGAATATCTTCTGTGTGCCGGGATCTGGGCTGTGTAGGAGTACCATAGGCATCTCTCAGGGTGTAGTTCAAATACCACTTCTTCCAGGTAGCAGATGCTTCCCTGATTCCCTAACCCCTGCCCTGCAAAGTTAAAATGCTCTCCTCCTTCTCTGAGTGCCAACAGCAGCTAATGACTTCTCTTTTAGAGCACAGTTCTAAATGCTACTTGGTGTTTTAAGTAGTGGTGTTTTTTGTCTCATCCCTCTCAAGAGAAGAGTCGGTATCTGCTCAGCTCCACATCTTTCTCCATGATGCCTGGGACTGACGCAGTTTGTGGCCACCAACTGGAATCCTCCTTTCCTCTTTATAACATTACTCTTTCTCTTCCAGGACTAAAGTTGCTGCAGCTGACGGGCCCCCCAGGATCCCAACCCAGACCCTCACCCCAGTGAGGCACACAGTAAAGATAGACAAGGATGCCCTCCTCCAGGACTATGGATTTCACATTTCCGAGAGCCTTCCCCTCACAGTGGTGGCTGTCACAGCAGGTAGGGGCTGATGGGAAATGGAAAAGGAGTTTGACTGCTTAGGGGGAAATAATTCTGGTTCCCCTCCCATCTCTTTGTCCTATAACAAAATACAGAAAATGCTCCCCCAGGAAGTTAGAAAAGGCACCCTAATTCTGCCCTAACTCTATCTTGGGCTTTGCACTTTCCTATGATGTTGAGAGGGAGGGAGCCCCCAAGTAAGTGTACTTGCTGCCCTGAACCCCAGACTGCCAGTGGCCTTCCAGTCTCAGGGGCAGTGAAAGTATTTGAAAAATCTAGCTCTCCCCTTTGAACCCTGCATGCTCCTAGCTGAGGAGAGTTTCTGGTCAGACAGTAATAGAAACTATTGATTTGTTTCAGTTGAATCTCTGTGAAATATAGGCTGTACCAGGGTAGAGAAGAGCAGGCTGGGAAAGCCTACTGTTTGTTTTCATACTTGAGTTGTGTATTGATGTTATAATAGATCTAAGATTAGTTAAAATATATTGATTTCAATTTATACACATGTGCACATACGCATACACACACCAGAGATCTTTAGAGATGAATGTCATAGGTTCACTGCCCAGTTCTGTTGATTCAGGTCTCTGCTGGTTTTCTTTCTCAGAACAGTATCCTAACATCCCTTGAAGTTGATGGGTGATAGGTACCTTATCCATGGTTTATAAACTGAGAGCCTTAGTTATAAAGCTAAGATCCACGTGAGTCCAAGCCTGGCTGAAGGGGAGAGGTGAACCAGTGCCCTGGGGACTAGATCGGGCTGCCGTTCAGCTGTGTCACTGTGACGCGTGGAGTCTGGGCCCTGCCTGCATGAGTACCAATTACTTATTTTCTGTCCAACAGGAGGCTCTGCTTATGGCAAACTTTTCCCCGGGGATCAGATCCTCCAAATGAACAATGAGCCCGTCGAAGACCTTTCCTGTGAACGAGCAGTTGATATTCTGAGGTACTAAATGGTCTTCCATCATCTACAGAGTTGCACAAACTATCACAGAGCAAAGATGGACAACAGGAATGGCATAACCGATCCCATGATTTCAGTAAGGTCCTGTCTCTTTAAAGCAGCAAGAACAGCCTCATTTTAAAGTTCCAACTCTGTTAAGACGGCTTCTCAGTGGTGGCTATTACTATCTGCCCCCTTTCACTTGCCTGTAGAAAGGGCACAGAGTACTGTACGTGTCAAACCTCTGCTATGCCCAAGACACTGTGCTAGGTACTTCAGGAAATGTAATTATAAGTAATACATAGACCCCACCCTCTAAGTATTTATAGAGTTGTTGTAACATATGCCAAAGATTGAACTAAATTGCTGCCAAATCTGTTTGTTCTTCTTTAACCCTTCTGATATCTCTTCTCAAATGTTCCTGCAGGTGTAGTCTGGTTGGCATATATATAGTTTCATTGATATAGCACCTCCTGCCTTCTACCTAGTGTCATTGTGATTTATGTCAATGCCTCACTTTCTACCTAGATCCTGATCTCCTGAGACCAGGGCTCAGTGGCTGCTCAGTTTGAATGAGTGAGTGTGGTTGGCACTGAAAATCGGTGACCATGGTTTTAAGGTGGAGGAATATGAGCGACAGGAGTAAAGAAGACCGGCAGATGTTTTATAGGCACACGCAGGCTTCGGCTTTTGAAGTTTTCGTTCAGCACTGTTTTAATGACTCACATAAAGAGAGAGGAGAAGTGGAGTTAGGTGAAAGCTAACTTGAAGATACACATGTACTTCAATTTGTGCCTTTTTGTGAGTGGCTGCTCTGGCTTTGGGGCGGCATTCATTTCTGAGGGCATATCATGTGCAGCACACACCGAATAATAGGTAACAACTATGAGGTAAGAGCATGAGAAAATGAAGATACAGGATGCAGTCTCCGTCCTCAGGAAGCACAGTCTGACTGCAGACACACACACACACACACACACACACACACACACACACACTCTTATAGTTTAAGATTTGTAGAGAATCTATTAAGATGTAGAAAATAGAATTCCTTCAACCAAGTCCAATATTGCTTTAGGAATGCCAGAGAATAAGTTAAACCAGTAAGGCAGCCAAAAAAGGATTTGATGATTTCATTTAAAAATAATTACGGTAATTATAAAGTTTGCTTTCCCAATTATTGGACTATTTTCTCAAGGATGATCCCTTTCAGTGATTTAGATTTTGGGTGCTACTAGTATTTCTGCCAGGCCAGATCAAAACTCTTACTAATAAAGAAACGTATTTATAATTTTAGGCAGTGGAGCAGAATTTGGGTGTTCAGGTAACATTTAACCCCTGTCTGTTCACTGAGCACCTCCTCTGGGCAAGGAACCCTATGGGACAAATGGACTCCACTCCCTAGACCCTTACATGCTGGCAGTGCAAATACGGCTTGAGCACACCCCTCTGAGATTGAGGACATCTGTTGCATCAAGAGACACAGAGGAAATGGGCTGTAAATGCTGGAGATTCCTCTAGGTTGGGAGGAAGTTGTAATTTGACAAAACAGAGAAGGGTCCAGAAGTAATTCAGCTGTATCTTTAATGCTGGGTAGAATTTGGCCCACAAAAATGGAAGTGAAGGGGATCCAGGCAGAGTGGTAAGAAAGAGTAATAGGATAGGGATGGGGAATAGGAGGTGCTGAGCATTTCAGTTTGCCTAGAGAAAGGTTTTGGGAAGTGAAGTCCAGATGATGCAGGGTCTCGAATGCCAATACAGCAAGCCCCACTGTTATTCTCCTCCTGGAAGGGCGAGCCATTGAAGGCTTCTGAGCAGGGGCTCGTGACTTGGGGTGTGCTATGCCTCTGTGCCCTCTGCTTTATTTTGCATGTGTGAATTCCAAGACTGCTTATGTTTTTTAGCTTAGTGCCCAGTGTCTAAAAGCGGCATGTATTATTCATTGTCACTTGTAAATGGAAAAACACAAAGCAAAACAAAAATGACACAACAGTGCCAAGAAAACTTCTAAAATTCCTCCAAATAATCTGTGAGGCCAAAACGTCATTTTGAGAGCACTTGCACCTTGGTTTATTGGGACTTATCTCAGAAAAGCCCTTTTCTCATAGAAAATGGAAAAGAAGCAGTCCCGAGACACTTCGAATCTCGGGTTGAGTTTATCCATTTGAGGAAATAACGTACCAGCAGCAATTGGCCTAAATGTTCATATTGCAAGAAGTCAAATGAAATTATTTTGCAAACCGCTTTTCTATGTAGCAATGGCTACAGGGAGAGAAAGGAAAATATGAATTGATTTCTTTGTCCTGTCCACTAATATAAAGTCGTGGTTTGGCAGTTATCTAGTTGATTTGATCACTTTTGAAATCTAGGAGATAATGTAAGACAAAAATGTCTAGTATCTTGATTATATGATTAGGTTCATTATACTGACTTGGTGTACCCAAACACCATAAACTCTTTGACTTTTATCTGATAAATGTTTTTTTTTTAAGGGAGTTGATACAGTTGTGTATCTGATAAATGTTATCCACAGACATTCATTCTATTCAGTGAAATGTTTAGCCTTAGTTTTCCAAAATAACAACGTAAGTTATCTGTGTTATTTCCATGTTTTCTCTTAAACATTTTTTTTTTGGAGATAAATCTAGATAATATCAACTGGATGAGCTCTCAGTGATATGAGACTAAATTAAAGCTAATTGCCTGAATTAATTTAATGGCTGTAGATATAGACTAGAGAAGGATATCTGGAAATTCCTCCAAGGTTCAAGGGGCACTCTGGGCCAGCTCAAGTTCCTTTGCAGATTGTTGCTTTCCCCAACATCCTTCTCAATTTTGCTGAGCCAAAGAAGCTGAGGCTGCTTTAGAATAAGCCTTGCCGGTCTTTTTCATGCACACACACACATACACACACACACATCACGTAGAATGACTAAATGTTTTCATCTTCATTCTTTTTTTTTTTTTCCAGGGAAGCTGAAGATTCTCTTTCAATCACAGTTGTTCGCTGCACATCGGTAAATCTCTGTGTCCTGTGTGCTAGTTTCGCCATCCTTGGCCCTAAGACCCTGCACCCCCAGAGGATACCCCTCATAGAGGAAGCAGGAAAAGAAAAAGGCAGAGATTGACAGGTGCTAGGCAGTGGGTTGTCTGAAGACCTGTGTGCAAGTACTATGGGGTCCAGCAAAGGGGACAGACCTATGATTTTGTAGAGTAGGACAATGAGAAGGGCACCAAACTAGGTGATTCAAGACAGGTTTGAATGGTATAATTTTTGGCAAATTGTGTAGTTTCAGTTTTCACTTTTGTAAAATAGTGGTGATGACAATAGCTGCCTTGTCTATCTAGTGGGTTGTTATGAGGACCAAATGAGGTGTTGGATGTGAAAGTGTGTTATCAGATCTGAGGCTCACCACCAGGCAAGGTGTGGTATAGCATGGATGATGCACAGGGAGGAAATGGCAATCCTAAACCACCAAGGCCAAGGAGACCGTTATGTATTATTTGGGGAGAAATATATAATCAAATTATAAGAGGAAGGACTACCAAGGAGGAAAAGTTGACAGAAGATTCTCATTGTGAGAGACTTTAATATACACCTCTTATCTTTGGCCACAAATAGATCCCCCCAAAATAGAGGCATAGAGAATCTTAATAATGCATTTAATTATCTAATCTGATTGACTACATACCAAGCTACCAAGAAAACACAATAAATTCCCCAAATGAAAAACTATAGCAGTCCTTTTTTCCAGAATATAACAAAATAGAAACTAATAACTATCAAAATTTAATTAAAACCATCTAGCCATTTAGAAATAAAAATGTGATTTCCTAAGATAGAGTAAAATAGAAAAGCAAAACTGCTCTTATAGACTGCTTAGAAAATTATTGAAAATTAGAACTGTACTTAAAATTCATTATGTGCAGGTTGGTCCAAGTGCAATGGTGTTCACACTGTGTTTACACAATGGTGTAATTGATCACAACTAGTTATAGATTCTTTTGTTCCTTCTCTACTCCCACTACTTCACTTGACCAGGCTTAAAAAGAAAAAAAAATTCATTATGTGCAGTTGAAGCTATGCTTAGAGTGAAATCATAGCCTTAAGTGTTTTTATTATTTAATAAGGAAATAGGACAATTAAATATTCAGCACAAGAAGTTAAAAGAAAAGATTAGTAAAACAAAACAGAGTAAAGAAAATAATAAATATTAAAATCTAAATGATGCTCCGAAAAACAGAAAGATTGTAAAGTTGATCGATCTAAGAGTTGTTTATTTAAGGAAAAAAAATTATAAAAAAGGAAAAGAAATATGTGGACCCTATGCGAAGGACATTAGAATATTGCTGAAGGTTATAAAAACATTCTCTTTTTTTTTGAGACAGAGTCTCACTCTCTTGCCCAGGCTCGAGTGTCATGGCGTCAGCCTAGCTCACAGCAACCTCAGACTCCTGGGCTCAAGCGATCCTTCTGCCCCAGCCTCCCAAGTAGCTGGGACTACAGGCATGAGCCACCATGCCCGGCTAATTTTTTCTATATATTTTTAGTTGTCCAACTAATTTCTTTCTACTTTTAGTAGAGACGGGGTCTTCCTCTTGCTCAGGCTGGTTTCAAACTCCTGACCTCAAGCAATCCTCCAGCCTCGGCCTCCCAGAGTGCAAGGATTACAGGCATGAGCCACCATGCCTGGCTAAAAATTTCTAATTATAAAAGGAGGCACATACCATGTTCCTTGATAGGAACTAAGTATTATTAATATATCAGTTATTCTCATATTAAATGTAAATGCTTAATGCAAATTCAAGCAAACTCTTATGGGACTTTCATTTGGATTTCAACAAAGTATATCAAAGTGAGACTTACCAAGAAAAAATTTTTTTAGCCGGGCATGGTGGTGCATGTCTGTAGTCCCAGCTACTTGGGAGGCTGAGGCAGAAGGATTGCTTGAGCCCAGGAATTTGAGGTTGCTGTGAGCTAGGCTGATGCCACGGCACTCTAGCCCGAGCAACAGAGTGAGAATTTGTCTCAAAAAAAAAAAAAACAGAAAAATTATTTTAAAAGGATAATGAAGATAGTCTTTATGTACAGATTTTAAAACTAATAAAGCTGCAGTAATCAAAGCAGTATGATATTGGTGAAACGTCAAACACATCAATGTAATCAAACAGAAAGTTCAAGAATAGATACTAGTATAAGAATTTAGTATATGAAAAATGTAGCATTCCAAATCAGTGGGAGAAAAGATGATTTTTCAAGAAATTGTACTTGAATATTTCTGTAAGTATCTGGAAAAAATACAGTCTCAGCTCACACCATTTGCTGTTACAGAATTTAAATATAAAAAACAAACAATAAAACTGTAAACAATATGGATGGATGTCTATCTGATCATAAGTTGTAGAAAGATTTCCTAAGCATGTAGACAGTGGGAAAAAGCACAGTGGAACAAACAACTATTTGATTATGTGAAAATACAAAATTTCTGTGGTCCAAACACTTCACAACACTAAAAAGCAAAGAAATTGTTGGTTCCCTCTCCATATTCAACAAGTGTTATCTTTTGTTTTTATTTCTTAGAACTAGAATAGGAAAAAGCCACCTAATTAGCATTAAGATGTTTGCCTTAATGTGCAAGGCAAATGTAAATGTAAAATAGTGGTGATGACAAGACCCAGTGTTTTAAGCACAAATAAGTGGAGGTTCTTCTATTCTAAACAGAATTTGTCCATGAAATAATGTGAAAACAATGTAAAAACAGGGAAAACTAATCAGTATAAATGGTCTGCAGGTGTTAAGACATTCTTTTTATTTAGCTGATTATCATCTTAACATCTTAATCAGGTAGTTTTTTTCCTACTCTATTTCTAAGAAATGAGCAAAAGAAAATACTTGTTAAGTAAGAAGAGAGGGGAGACAACATATAGCTGCATCCTTTAAAAGATAAAAATATGGGGAGATGAAAATTGGTATGTGTCCAATACCAATCCTTAGATTTCCTGCAAGATTTTCAGGAAGAGGGGAATGCGAATACTGTGCTCTCGAGGTCCTGCAGGGAGAGCCAATATTAGCCCAGTTTATGGACATCAGTGCCTCTGAGAAATGCCCTACATATTGGCTAGCCCTGCAGTCCCCAACACCAGGGCTGTGAATCTGTACTAGTCTGTGGCCTGTTAGGAATCAGGCAGCACAGCAGGAGGTAAGCAGCGAGCAAGCAAGCAAAACTTCACCTGTATTTATAGCTGCTCCCCATTGCTTGCATCACTGCATTAACTCTGCCTGCTGTCAGATCAGCGGTGACATTAGATTCTCATAGGAGCATGAACCCCACCATAAACTATGAATATGAGGGATCTAGGTTGTGTGCTCCTTATGAGAATCTAATGCCTGATGATCTGAGATGGAGCTGAGGTGGTGATGCTAGTGCTGGGGAGTGGCTGCCAATACTGATTATCATTAGCAGGGAGATTTGACTGCACAATAAATATAATGCATTTGAATCATCCTGAAACCGTCTCCAACCTCCCACCCCAGTCCATGGAAAAATTGTTTTCCATGAAACTAGTCCCTGGTGCCAAAAAGGTTGGGGACTGCTGGGTTAGCCCACTCCTGTGCCTCTCACCAGAAG
Source organism: Lepilemur ruficaudatus (assembly GCA_963574885.1). Taxonomy (NCBI): domain Eukaryota; kingdom Metazoa; phylum Chordata; class Mammalia; order Primates; family Lepilemuridae; genus Lepilemur; species Lepilemur ruficaudatus. Next base: position 2,329 of record CAUYRT010011336.1, on the reverse strand, counting down.
TGTCCTGAAACATGTTATTAATACAAACATTGCAAAACAACCCTATATATCTTGCTTCACCAGGGAGGATTATTGTTGTCATGGTAGGTTCTTGGAGTCCTCAAATGACTTGAAATTGATTAGGAATTATAAAATCCAAAGTTGGAATATCACTGCTCTAGGCTATAGAATTTTATGGAAAAAATTTGTTTTAATTTTGTAGATCTGTATTATTTATATAATTATCTATATTAATTATTTGTAATAATATTAATGCTAATATTTAATGACATTTAATTTTCACCAAAAGGAAATCCTACAAAGAAGATACATTCATTTTCCCCCTTTTGCAGATGAGGACAGTGTGGCCTCACACACTGATGGTCTCACATGCGGAAATCAGTGAAGCTGGGTTATTTTCCAGATAGACTCTAGAACCAACATTCTTTAGCATGTTGCTGTTGTGTGTTCCTATGCTGTTCTATCTCCTTAAACCCTGCTGTCTTCATAAATGACATGTGTAACCCAGAGTGGAGGTTATTGTGAAAATATATAAAAAGTGTTTTCCAACTTGTCCCTTTCACCGCCCTTTTAAGCATGAACTCTTCCTTTAGCAAAAACATGCACAAAGAGATTTTGTCAGCTCAGACCTGCTGCTCTCTGATGAATTAATTTAGAAATCAGGGAGAGCTTAGAAGTTCTAGAATAATGGGTAGCTTATATCCTTTAGATTGTCTCTTTAAAATATTAGATAGCTCGTGTGGATTTAAGTAGGTGGTTTATAGTATGTTCTAGAAGCTGAGGTACACGGGTAGCAGAGCTCATGTTCAGGTGTAAAAGTATAGTGGTCACAGTGAGGCCTGTAGGTTGGGCATTTTCATGACAGCACATTCTGTCTCAAAGTACCCAGCTTCCTGGTTGGGTGGTTGCAAATGTAAGAATGGCTCTTCTACCATGTGATGCCCACCAACTAGTCCTAGTTCAGAACAATTCTACCTTGTATGAAATAACTCTTCAAAGATTTGAAAGTGTAGGCTTCTCTTCTCCTGGCTAACCAACTGTTCCATCAGCTTTTCCTCACAGATGTGTTTTTCTGCATTCTCACCTCCCTGATAGCTTTCTGGACAGATTCCAGTTTAATGGTGATCCTCCCAAATGGTGGCACCTTGAAAGGAACACAGTTCTACCAGTGGCCAACCAGTGCTGAGTACCAGGGGACTGGCGGGTGCACTTACGACATGCACCAAGCATGCTAGTGAAGCCCAAGATTGGGTTAACAGTTTAGCAGACCCAGTCACACTGTTGGCTTGGGCCAAACTTGTGGCCAGCTGAATACCGAGCTGGTTTTCAAATGAATAGCTTCCAAGCCAGGTCTCCCTAATCCCAGGCTTGTTGCAATTGATTTTTTTGATTCTCAGTGCCACACTTCACATTAATCCCTGTCAAATCGTGTTGCTTTGGCCCAATGTTCTGGCCTTGATTTTACAATCAAGGATTTGTGGGGCTGAAAAGCTTATTTGTACAGTCATCAGCTGTAGTCATTCTCCCTTCCTGCCAGGGAACCTCTTCTTCCCAAGTCTCCCCCACTTCCTCCAGTTTCAGGCCAGTTGATTTTCTTTGGCATGAGCCAGCTGTGGGCCTAACTCTTGCCAAGGGTGAGAGACAACAATGGTTACCTCCTGCAGATTCCTTTTCTCTCTGCGTCTCTCCTCTGTTTTGCCCCTGATTTCTCATACCTTGGAGTCTTTTGGGTGGTGATGGTTGTACCTTTTGCTTTGACCACTCACTTCGTGCTGTTCCCTTTAGCTCTTGACAGCCCTGCCTTCCTACTTCCTCTTATTTATTTATTTGGTGATTTCCTGGCCTTTGACCCATTGTCTCTGGTCCTCAAGCTTCCCAAGCATTCTTTGTGAGTCCCAGTTCCTTGACTTTTCCCCCAAAGTTTCAGCTGCCTCGTATCTGATAACCCCTTGCAGCTCTGTGTCATTCACAGGCTTGGTAAATTCACTTTCTCTGGGCCAGGCGCGGTGGCTCACACCTGTAATCCTAGCACTTTGGGAGGCCGAGGCGGGCGGATCACTCAAGGTCAGGAGTTCGAAACTAGCCTGAGCAAGAGCGAGACCCGTCTCTACTAAAAATAGAAAGACATTAATTGGCCAACTAAAAATATATAGAAAAAATTAGCCGGGCATGGTGGCACATGCCTGTATCCCAGCTACTTGGGAGGCTGAGGCAGGAGGATCGCCTGAGTCCAGGAGTTTGAAGTTGCTGTGAGCTAGGCTGACGCCACGGCACTCTAGCCCGGGCAACAGAGTGAGACTCTGTCTCAAAAAAAAAGTTCACTTTCTCT